>CAMOHE010054375.1:3323-15741 GCA_946598075.1 Artocarpus hirsutus | reverse complement strand
GCATTTGGCCAACCTTGATTGACTGCTCAACTCTGAAAATTGCACAAAGAGCACTGTCGATAAGTAGGTGTGACAACGAAATCTTATATCATTATCATTTATATAATATTATTTTTTTGAAATTCGTATCTCTATCGAAGATAAGGAACGTGATCATACAACAACTAAAAGCAGTTTTCTCCTTTTGCTTTGGAAACCATGGGCTTAATTTGTAGATTGATGTTCTATCGTGACTTGCACTCCTAATTTATTTTTGTGTGTGTGTGTGTGTGTATATACATATATATATTCATCCTCACAATCTCTGATTTCCTAATTAATTCAACTTTTGGTTTAATGAAATCTTGATTTAGTATTTTCCATTTTTCTTGTATTATTCTCGTACTCCTATTTCCTATAGCAGTTTGGATAATTATACACGTTATGACTTGTATCTGAAGTCCCACTGAAGTAAAAGTCTTTACAAATCATTACCATTTGACTACTGCAAATTAGTCTCCATAAACTATAGCCACATTTTTTGAGGCACGTACAACACAATACAATACAATACAGTATATTAAACGAGCCAGCAAAATATGAATAGACAAGTTGATTTCTTCTTTATTGGACTTAAAATCATGAACAAATATTTTTTTAGGGAAAATAGAAGTAACAGCGAGTTGAAAAAATAAAAATAGAAGCATGAGTCTGATGGTTTTATATGGTATATCACTATGCAACCACCAATAATTTGTTTCTCCGTCATTCTAAATTAATTTTAAATGAAACTCGGATCATGGTTTTACGGGCAGGTTTGCTTAGAAAGAATATGGGGAGAGGATGCGGTAGTGTACGGCTGAGAGGCACTATCGGTAGTGCGTGATCTAAGGGTAGGTAGCTAAGTATTCGTGACGTGTACGGCTGTAACTTGGGGATAAGCATATGCCTGGTTACACCAAACCTGAGCTCATTCGAATACACGATTCATGTTTTATATTTTTATTTTTTTTAACTCAATTTTTTGAAATTGTGTTCTGAATCGTTGGTTTTTGTATTTCCTGAGCACTCTTTTCGGGTCCTCTCTCCCACTAAGCCAAGAATATTCTCAACTAAGATTTCACATAAATTTCATGGACATTAATCAAAAAACAGAAAAAACACATATTTAAGGGGAAAATAGAGACAAAAGAATTGCATCAAACAAAAACAATGAGAGCAAGCAATGTAGATGGTTGGTGAACCCGGCCCTCGCCGCCAACGGGGAGGTGAAAGAGCATTCCGGCCGAGGATGTTTTGACGGCAGCGAGACCACAAACCACTACCCATTCCTTGCGCCTCGTCTGGGAGCTTGGCGCCGTAGATCTGATATTTCTCATGGTTTTGTTTTCAAGAGAAGTTCTCTCTTCATATTTGTTTTTTTAGATCTTTTTTTCATAAAAAATTGGTTAAAAGAAAAAAAAAAACGTAAACTTTATGAGCAGGGCCAAAGAAGCCTATTCATGCTTTGGAATTTGTTTGATAGCATCATTAGAAAGGATTTCCTTGCTGGGAGGTATGAGAAATTATCGAGGGATTGATAAAAAAAGAAGAGCAAATGGAGTTAGAGGCAAACCGTGGCAAAAGTCACCATCTGCCATGGAAGGCAGGAAGAAGAACTCTTTCTTTTTTTTTTTTTTTTTTTTGAAAGTGTTTTTGGGTGTGCTCAGCGCAGTCTCTAAGGAAAAGATCCCCGGTGGCTAGGCAAATATGCTCGGCATATGTTTCGGGAAGCACAATACCAACTCCAAGAGCTCAGCTTGTACATTCGAGGTGCTTAATAGGGCCTCTGTTAGCCGTAGCGCAAGTTGTCATCTCCTCGAATTAAACACCTGCTCGGGTCAAGTTGTCAGTGCCTGCAAATAGATAACCACTCGTCCCGAGAAGCCAACATATGGCCACATTCTTGCCGTCAAATAAAGACTAATCCGTCGGCGGGGACCATGACACATGTTACTTGTCTTTTAACATACCTTGATGTGACATGCGAGTTGTAGGTAAAACCTATCTAACATTCGGTTTAAATGGTAGCCTATAAATAGAGCATATTTACTGCAGCTCGAGGCCAATGTGCTCTTTCTCAACTAACTAGCTCCCGTTCTCTACCGAGCAGCTCCTACCTTGAGCGTCGAAGAGCTAGTACCTTATTGGTATCCTCCATTTACCTCTAAAGCGTCCCTCCTCTTATCACAGGTACATTCAAGCAGGCCTATACGAGCAAAGAAGGGTCGTCCAAACACCGCGCGTAGCCGTACATGGTATTGATTCACCGCTATTTACTTGAATCACCACTATTTACTGGTAAGCATCAACAAGTAGCTTTCTGTTTTGTTAGTCTGTGGTCGTGTGCACATCAGCTTTTGCGCAACTATTAAGGTCTTTCTCATTCGATTTAAATCTAATGGCCTCAAGATGGGTAGTGCCTCTCAACTGCACACTACCGCATATGTTTCCAAGAATATGGGATAGTCCAATTCTTTTATTCAATAAATTGCTGCTCAAATGAGATCCTTGCCGATTTCTAATTACAGGCGAACTAAACGAATGCCATTTTGAGAGAGTTGGTATTGGAATATGCTATTTTGCAAAAGGATCTAAGCCAAATCTATGCACAAAAATAATAGAGGTGATTAATAACTGGTATTGGGTGGATTTTCGGTAAGGTTAAAATGCAAGTTCAAATCCACCCTAGCACATGCTTGAGTCCTTAGCATGTCCTCCGGCATTGACCGTAGCAGGTGCTCGGGTTCTTAGCACACACTTCGATGGTGACCTTAGCATGTGTTAGGTCCCTAGTGCATGCTTGGGTCCTTAGTGAGTGCTCCAATGGTGACCCGAGCACGCGAACATATATTCAGGTAAGAGTTGAAGGATCGAAAGTTGCCAAGCTTTTTCACACAAATGAATAGTCAACAGTTAAGGTGCATTAAATCTTAGAGAAGTAAAGTATGTAAATTGTAATATCAGTTGAGACATGCAAGAGGTGAATGATTTAATATTGTAATATAAGAGAAGTAACTCTATAATTTATTGAAGAATTAAGCCCATCTATTTTTTATATGCTATAAATTTCTCAATTTAAGAGAAAAATAGACAACTCATAATATAATTATCTTGAAATTTCTTCACTTCGTTTTTATCATTTTCTTAAGGTTATTTGTATTCTTCGAGTGATTTATAAATTTTTCTAAGCTGACTTGTTTGTTTAATCATAATTGTTCGTTTAAAAACGTTGTATTAGTGTTGGACAAAATTTTGTTCAACAAGTGGTATTGGACCTAAGTAACTATTTATACCCAGAATCAGTTTAGTACGCAGGAATTGTAGACTATGGGAGTAACGGGACAACGTACAGTTTGTTAGTACAAAAAACCAAGTTTCTGTCGAATCCTTGCTGAAACGACAATAAGAAGAAATTACAAATAATTGGAAAAAGGCAGAAAAACTGAAATCACTCCAAATTGGAAAACAATTGATGATATTAGAAAACGGACAAAAATGTAAGAAACAACCCGAAGATGAAATATGCAAATAGAAATTGCGAAAGGACATGAGAAATGTAAAGCGAACGACAATTGAAGAAAAAACGACAAAAATAGCAACCGAAACCAATAAAAGAACAACAGTTAGGGACACGGAAAAAACTAACGACAAATGAAAGGAAAACGATTACAATTTGAAAACGACCGCACCATGAAACGCCACAATCCCGATAAAAACGACTACAATTCATAAAATAACTACATTCAGATATATTGTGAGATGACATGCTGAAAAAATTAAAACAAAATTACAAAAAAATACTATAAGAAACGACGATGAATATCAAAAAATATAAAAATGAATAAATTAAAAAAACAAACGGCAATCTAAAACCACGACAAAATGTATCGACAATCAGGGCAGGCTCAATAAATTTTGGGCCCTAAGCATACTTTTGAAAAGGGGCCTTTTCAGAAGGATTTTTTAATGAAATGTTTCACATTAAAATTTAAAAGTAGGAAAAAAACTAACAATCTTTTATATCATTCAATAACAAAACAACAAATTATGTCTAGTGATTTTCTTGAGAACAAAATAACAATTGTATAGTCTTGTTACTTTTTTAGGGAAGCATTTTTGTTGTGAAGAATTAAGAAAATAGCATTTATTGGAGATTTTTGTTATGAAGAGAAAAGCACAACAGAGAAAGATATGAGATAAAGAAAATAACGTTTCAAACTTTCAGGCCCCATTTGATATTATTTTTAAAATAGGTTTTGTTATTCAAAAAAATTGGAAATGAAAATATTTTGAGAAATATTTTGGGACTAGTTTTGAAATTGTATTTGGTTGTATATAGTGATGTGTTTTTAAAAACACAACATTTTTTTATAAAAAAAAAGTTATTAAGGTAATTAAAACTAAATTTAATTTTAAAACATTGATTATCAGTTTAATAGTTATTAATGATATCAATTAATAATACTAAATAGAACACCCAAGGCCCTTAATAAAAAAACACCCAAGCAATGAGGTTTATTAGACAAAACACCCAAGGCAACTCCTCCCTCGATGCCCCCCCTCCCTCGATGTTGTCCTCTCCCCCCTTCCCACGACAATGAGCCTATCGCCCCCATCACACTGTGCAGTTCAGCCTCACCTATCACCCACCCAGAAGAGATCACAATGGCGGCCTGTGGGCTTTGGTTCCATGATGGCCTGGAGGATTCAGTTTGTGATGGTTATGACATCACGCAGGTGGGGCGACGAGGGTCGTTGGTCGTTTGTTAGAGAGGTGGAGGGTGGGTTTTGTTTGGGTCACTAATCCTGGTCGAAGAATGAGATCAAGAGGGTGAGAGGAGCTCGAGAAGGTGAGAAAGAGTAAGGGTTGGGACAGCGGCAAGTTCGCTAGTGTGGCTGGTTTTGCGGGTGATGGGCTAGGACAGCGGTGAGTTCATTAACATGGGCTGGGTTCGCTAGTGATGGGTTCATCGATGATTGGTTGGGGCATCGGTGTATAATACCCGTCAATTTTCATGAAACAGGTTATGTTAAATAAGTAATGACCTTAAGTAATTTTTTCTTATGATGTAATGTTACTGACTATTTTATTTTGAGTATTATGACAGGTGATAGTTACGTGAAATTGATGTGCTCAAGGTATTCATGTTATTTATGTTGTATACATGACAATTACTTAGTAATTAATTAATATTTTGTTATATTTTAGTGTATACGGCAGTTCGACAGGCCGAATTGTCCCTCACGAAACGGTAAGTCGATGAATTTAATCGGTAGGCCGAACCTCATGACTTTGGTAGGTCAAAGTAAACCATCAGTAGGCCGAAGACAGCTGACGAATAATCAGCTGGTGATCACCAAAATTGTGGTATTATTGATTGGGTGTGATTGGATGAGATATTCTGTATAATTGGCTCATTTTTGACCTTTTTCTTTAATTTATATGATGGAACATTTGACTTTTATAATGATTGGTTAATTGATATGGTTTCCTATTTTTGACAATATGAAATATGGTAAGTGGGACAAATTGTTTTGACTTTCCCCCATTTCTCTCCATTCCCCATGTGAATTTACCCTAATTTTAGTTAGAAAATTCTAATAATTATAGAGAAGAAGAGTTTTCTTTTTTTTTTTTTTACGTTATTTTTATTTTTACGTAAACTATCTCTATTGCTCTTTTTCTCTCTCTCCAAAAATTCTCTAAGAAACACTCTCTATCTCTCACTCTTTCTCCATGTTTTTCCACCCTTTCTCTCCCTTATTTTTTTCTGAAAATAATTAAATGAAATATTGGGTATTCTCTTGGGCAAATTCAAAGGACATTTGAGAAGAGTTGTTTTGAGGTAAGAATTCATTCTCGGTTTATTTCTGAAATGTATTTTTCCCCTTTAATCTGACTGTTGTATTTTTGTCTAGGAATTTTCGTTTGCAATGAAATTTTAGTATGATGTTCATGTATGTGTTATGTTATGTTTCTCAAAATTACATGCCATTTGGAGTTTACTAAGTTGAGATATCAAAATTTTAAGTCTCTGCCACTCATAATAAACTGTTGCCGATTGGTTATATTGCACAAAAATATAGTTTTTGTTTATAGGGCAAATAATGTTATTTTGCACAAAATTTGGTAGATATGTTCATTTATATATTAAGTGTTGAACTGAAAAGTCTCATGGTGAAATGATAAATATTTTTTGCATTATTGAATTTTCATTAAGACTAGGTTTTATGACTATTCTGTCGGTGAATTTTTGGACTTCTTATTGTATGACGTTTTTGGGAGACTAAACAAATTCATTTAGTGATGAAACTTTTTGTGCTTCTGTATTTATATGTTAATAAGTTATCATAAGAATTTTAGGGTCTAAATAAATTTATTTTATTTGTTTAAGAATGATGATTGTGTGTAACTCACTGCCTGATATATTTGACGTTATTTTTGTCTCTGACTTCTAATGCATGTTGTAGGTCGTTTTGAATATATTTAAAGGTAATTTTTGAATATGTTATAGTTTTAGGTGTCTTCTACATGCAAAAATTTTATGAGATAATTTTGTGATGTAGATAATTTATTTTAGGAGTGTTAATTGGGGCTACTCACTGTTTTATTTATGATGGTAGATTTCATATTGTGATATTTGTAACTTGTTTTGGTTATCAAATGGAATTCTTATTACCAATGAAAAATCATGATATTATATTTATATGATAGCTTTGTTCATTTAGAGTCTCATGCTCTAATTGTGTATGAATTATGAGTTATTGAATTATGAATACATAAGGGTAAAGCAGGTATTAGTGTTGCAGTTTTTGCATGAGTACTTATAAGTTGGTAAAATATATTTATGTTCATGTATTTCTTGAAATGGAGGTGTGCATGTATTATGGTATTGGATGATTCCTTGAATAAAGATAAATGTTAATTTTATTTTTATGTGAATATATGACATAAACATTCCAAGAAGCGAGCACATCGAGATCGCAGTGATGTCATTTAAAGAAAGGTTTTGTAAACAAATCAGGTAAGTACATTCTCACTTGCAACATGATAAAGTTTATGAAACTTTTGAAATCCATATTCATGATGATTTCCATGATGATTTTATATAATGTTTTATTATGAAAGTTTTAATATGATTTCTATGATGATTTTAATGACGATTTTATATAATATTTTATTATAAAAGTTTTAATGTATAAAAGTTTATGCATGTTCTGATGATGATGTTTTTCAAAGTATATAAGTGTATATATGTATAAATATATGTATCACCTAAATAAGTGTTTCATATAGAACATATCTTTCATTATCATATCCATACTAAAACTTCATTATCACCTAAATAAGTGTTGCACATCTTATGTTATGTTATGTTTATATTTATGATATCATGTTTAGTTTAGAATTAGCTACTCCTTTCCTCTCATAACGGCGCGCCTACAATGACGATGATGGTGCAACTCTTGGGCACCAAAGATAAAACGAATAAAGTTTTAATATGGATAATGATAATAAAAGATATGTTCTATATGAAACTATACTAAGTGCACTATTATATTAGTGATGATTATGATTATGATGTTTCATAAGGATGTTCATAAACGTTTTAAGTTGTGAGATAGGAAAATGTAGTTGCTAAGCTTTTTGCTTACTTAGTTATGATCATGTTACAGATAAAAATAAGAGGACCATGGATTAGGAGAGGGCAAAGACAGGCATGTGAGCAAGGAACAATAGATTGAAAAATGAAAGAATGCCAAGAAAGAAGATTAAAGTTTATAAACAATGTTTTATTTTTTAGTATGTTTATCTAAAGAGTTTTTAAGTTTTAAACTATGTCTCTATAACTTTAAATGATTATTATTTATCTTTCAGTGCTTTGAAATATTGAGACTTGTTTTAAATTAAAATTTTGTTTTTAACAGCAGATCAGCCTTCTAAACATTTCAGATCGAACTGTCGATATTGGCATCGGCTTGTCGATTACCTTGTCTTGGCCTGCTGATTCAAATGTTTTAAAACCCTGATTTTGTAGAGCTTCAGATGGCTTGCCGGTGGTTGAAGTTCAAACTGTCAGTCATCTTCGGCCTATCGATGTCTGAAGTTCAACCTACTGAACTGTGTAAGCAAATTTTAAAAGTTGTGTTAATTTTTATTTAAATTGTGGTTTTATTGTTTTGGTGTTGATAAACTATTTAAAGAATATTTATAATTAAGTAATTTAATAAATGTTGAAAAAATATATGCATAGATCCTGGAATAGGTTTCCAAATTATGCTTTCATTTAAATAGTTTATCTTAAATAATGACAAAAAGGATGAATGTAACGACATCTGTGATGTCCATAAAGAGACGTTACACGGTGGGTCTACTAGTGTGGGCTACTCATTGAGAGCAGCAAAAATTCGAGGGAGGAAAGTGGCGAAGAGTGGGAGAAATAAAAATGAAAACAACTTTTTTTTGTTTTCAACTTTTGTTCAGATTTTTAGGAAATTTCAAAAATGTTTTTATTTTGTGTTTTTCAAAAATGAAACCAAATAAGTTTATATTTTCATTTTTTTTATGTTTTTGAAAATGGGAGAAAATAAAACTAAACGAGCCCTTAATTTTTTCTTTTTAAATATATATATTTTTTTATGTTTATTATTATTATTATTATTATTATTATTTTAAATAGTTTGATGTTTATTATTCTTATTGCTTTTTGAACTATTTTATTATTATATTGTAATGATGTTGAAATTTGAAAAGAAAAATGATCTGGCACTTTTTTTGATGATGACGTTAGACGTTTTCAGTTTTTGAAAAAAAATATTTATGTTTTATTTTTTATTTTTCTTTCTTTCAAAAGAAAAATACATAATTGGCTTGGTCACCTAAAAATCTCAATATGGTTTAATATTCCTAAAATAAGTCACTCATTACCGTGCAGATAACGATATTTTTTTCTCAAAGAAAGATGTTAGTCTTTAAAAGCTATGATAATGAATTTTTTTTTAATGTTTAGAATAGAACTAATTCAAATACAACCTATTTTTTAGGAAAAAATTAGGGTCCTTTTAAATTTGGAGCCCTAAGCCATTCTTTAACGTCGCTAGAAGTTAAGCCGGCACCGTCTACAATAAGCTTTTATGTTCTTCAATATGCTTGCTTGTGTGCTTGCTTCAACTATTATTTTTTTTTTTTTTTGTTTATTTCAACTTAATTCTTGGTTGCGATTTTATTTATTTATTTTTTTAATATTTTTCACATATATATTCTTTTTTTCTCAAATATGTCCTTCCTTAAATATTTGTACACATAGTACGCTAAAATATTATTTCTCAAATATGACTCTAATGGATACTATTTAAGCTTATTTTAACTCATGAAGGAATAATTGCAGAACTAGATAATAAAAAAACTAAGATCAAATTTACTTCTAAACCTAAATGGAATGAAATAAACAACCTTATAAGCAAGGTGGATGAAAAAGAGCGCTTTTTATTCTTTCTAAAGCAAGAAATAGATCATAAGAAAATAGAAGAAAAAATTAATTTGCCTTATAACTAGGCAGAAATAAAGAAATTTCAAAAAAAATTAGAAAAAGAAGTCTATGCTAATGTTCCAAATGCTTTTTGGTATACGAAAAAACATAGAGTAGAATTACCATATGAACATGATTTTAGAGAAAGCATGATTTCTATCAAAGCCAGACCTATCCAAATGAACAATAGACATTTGGAAATTTGTAAAAAAGAAATTAAAGATCTTCTTGCCAAGGGACTTATTAGACAAAGTTCCAGTCCATGGTCCTGTCCAGCATTCTATGTTGAGAATGCTGTTGAAATTGAAAGAGGAGTTCCAAGGCTAGTTATAAATTACAAGCCTCTCAATAAAGTTTTAAGATGGATTAGATATCCAATTCCAAACAAAAGAGATTTATTAAATAGATTACATAGAGTAAAGGTATTCTCGAAATTTGACCTGAAGAGTGGATATTGGCAAATCCAAATAGCAGAAAAAGATAAATATAAAACTACTTTTACTATCCCTTTTGGGCATTTCGAATGGAACGTAATGCCCTTTGGATTAAAAAACGCTCCTTCAGAATTCCAACGAATTATGAACGATATTTTTAAGCCGTACTCTAAGTTTATCATAACATACATTGATGACGTATTAGTTTATTCAGAAAGCATTGAACAACATTGGAAACACTTAAAAGTGTTTTTTAAAGTTATTAAAGAAATGGGACTAGTGGTTTCTGCCAGAAAAATGCAAATATTCCAAACCGAAATAAGATTTTTAGGTCATAATATTAAGCAAGGGCTTATAAGTCCGATTGATAGAGCCATAGCATTCGCTGAAAAAGTCCCCGATGAAATAAGAGATAAAAAGCAATTATAAAGATTTCTGGGAAGCTTAAATTATATAGCAGAATTTTATAAAGATTTAGCAAAAGACTCAAAACCACTATTTGATAGATTGAGAAAAATCCTCCAGATTGGAATGATAAGTGTACTAAAGCAGTACAAAAAATAAAATCAAGAGTAAAAGAAATTCCTTGTTTGGCTTTGCCAGATCCTGAGGCTTATAAGATAGTTGAAACAGATGCCTCAGAAATAGGGTATGGTGGTATATTAAAACAAAAGGAGAATAATAAAGAAATATTGGTTAGATTCACCTCAGGTGTTTGGAATACTACTCAAAAGAATTATCCAACGATTAAAAAAGAGGTTTTGGCTATAGTATTAACGATATCAAAATTTCAAGAAGACTTATTAAATAAAAAGTTCTTACTAAGAATTGATTGTAAAGCAGCCAAATCAGTATTAGAGAAAGATGTTAAAAATTTGGCTTCAAAACAAATATTTGCTAGGTGGCAATCAATTTTAGCTATATTTGAATTTGAGATAGAACATATAAAAGGAGAAACCAATTATCTCCTTGATTTTCTAACTCGTGAATATCTGCAGGGCGTGGCGAAGACATCGTCCTAGTACCTCGTCTCCAACCAAATCAGTCTTAGTCTCTCCTCAAAAGGAAGAAGACTTTAAACTTCTTGGAAAGAAAAGAATATTGGTAATTGAGGAATCAGACCTTATCAGGCCAATTAATGATATAGTTAAAGACTATCTACCTTTTAATCTTCCTCCCAATTGCTATCCAAAAACTAGAGAATGGTATGAACTCATTTTAACAGAAACTCATTCTGCATCATTCTCCCATACAATGAGAAATAATAATGAAATAGCTTATTCAGCTATCAGAATTCATAATGTTTTAACCCTGAAAGATTGGGAAAAAAGTCCCCATCAAAGGACTTACTTTTCAACTGCAAACAGCTATCCAAAATCATATAACTACTTTGATTATATAGAAGCTTGGGAAAATGTCTTGTTTTACCAAATTTCAATAGAAAGACACACCTGGTTTTTATCCTTTAAAACTGAGGATAAGTATTATAATCAGTTATTCCCTAACTGGTTTAAACAATATCATGCCTTAATAGGTATCACTCCAGGTTTCTTCCCAGAAGACCTTCAGAAGAGTTTGGGCCTTTTCCAAAAAGAGAATAAAGATAAATTACCAAATCCGGATGATTCGTGCTTAATGTTTATGGTATATTATGAAATTCCTTGGATTCTGAGCTGGAATTATGAAATAGAAAAGCCTACGATCAGAAATGACTTAATAGTCCCGTTCTTATCAAGAACATTCTCTGGAAGATGGTGGAAAAAATATAATTTTGCTCATTTAGTCAAAGAAAAAATAAGAATAATATATTTTAAAAACTCCTCACAAATGAAAGAATATATTTATGAAAAAGATACTCAAAAAGTCTCAAATATAATTAGTGCTCTTTCGAAAAAGCAATTGTCCACTCAGGAAAAGCAAAAGTTGAAGCAATTATTGAAATCTGATGATGAGATGAAGAGATGGATTTAGAAGATACTGAGAGTGAAGACAGCTGGCATCCACCAAGTCATATCCAAACCCACTTAGCTGGCTACTCTCAAGACCCTGATGATCTCTCCTTGGAAAGTGTGCCTCTTTTTATATATTTTTTGGTCTTTAGGGTTTTTAAGTGGTGGGGTTTCATTAATATTCAATTTCAGCCATTAGATTAGGAATTTGGGGTCAATATTGGCCAAAAATATGAAATCAACATATTAAGCCCCCTAAGGACGCGCCCAACATGCCCCAATGCATGTAGGTAGTGGCCAAGCTACACGGGCGTGCAAGCCTCTTAGCTTGGGCTGCTTGCTGTGTACATCAGCGTGCGCAGCCTTGTGGGGGCCCTTAATGCATGCAACCAGCATGTTGCATGCTGATTGCACCTGAAAAATGCTTTTTTCACTTCAATTTTGATGTCGAAAAATCTCATAAAGACTCAAATCTTATTTTCCT
>CAMOHE010054374.1:0-69227 GCA_946598075.1 Artocarpus hirsutus | reverse complement strand
AGCTTTTCGACGAGTAAGAGGTTAGTAAGATCAGGTTAATTTATACATATAGCATGTCAAACTTATGTTTTAGAAAATACTCTGATTTAAAATTTTTAAAATTCTGCTGCGTATTATTTTTCCAACATAAACTATATCGTATATGGAGATATTTGGCTCATGTCCTGTTTAGGTTGCGAATAAATTAGAAGCACGTTTGAAAGTTTACGTGTTTGTAGGATATCCAAAAGGGACTAAATGGGGTTATTTTTATAACCCAAAGGAAAATAAAGTTGTGGTTTCAACTAATGCAACTTTCCTTGAGGAGAGTTACATGGATGACTTTAAACCTCAAAGCAAAGTGGTGCTCGAGGAGTTGAGGAGTGATTCAATCACTCCAGGGGTTTCGAATGAAACCATTCCAATCAGTGTAGAAAAACCAAATTAGCTTGAACAACAACCTAAGGGGCTTTGGCATAATAGGAAGATCAGGCGTCAACCCGAGAGGTATATGTTTAATGGTGAGCCCTTTTAGGCTGAACCAGATGAACATGACTAGGATCTTTACACTTACATAGAGGCTATGGAGGATGTTGATTCGAAACTCTAGACAAAGGCCATGAATAACAAGAGTTTTCATGAGAAGATAATATGTAATAACAAACTTAAAAGTTACCATAAAACATATTCCCAAAACTTTTTTGTAAACTTTTATTATGTTGTAAATAAGAATGTACTTATTTAACTTGCTTGCTTACTAAACCTTAAATTGGGAAACATTGTCAGAGTTCTTGGTGTGCTCGGGTTTTAGAGTATTTATGTCAATTATTCATATAACATATGAAATTAATATTTATGTTCATGATATCATTTAATACTATATTACATCATCATACATCATTTTTAACGAAACAAAGCACTTTAAGTCACAAACATGCACTTAAAGTCAAGAAACATAAAGACAAAAAACTTGACCTTTAATTACTTAGAGAAATTAATCTCAACTTATAAGCATGAATAAAATATAAAAGTTCTTCCATAACATAGAAAACATATAAAATCATTACTCAAATTTTCTTCTCTTAAAAATATTAATCCAAAGTACCTTTTCAACTTTTTAAAACGTTTAAGTAATTCTATTAGTCACAAAAATTGACTGATTTTCAAGGATTTATAACCCTATATTTTTTAAGTCACATTCAATCAAAGCATAAAAATCTACAAAAATAAAGAAAGTTAATACATATATATATAATGTTCAAATTTTTCTTTAGCCTTAAAAATTTCATATGGTTATTTAAATAAATTACACAATCAATACTACAAAATCTGCCAACAAAGTCTAAGTAGTGAGCGGTCCTAATTAAAAACTATAGATTAAATCACTTATATTATAAAATAATTTACAAAAATTAGTACACATAGTAGATACATAAAATGTTAAAATTCAGCTCCAAATAAGTTTAAAGTAATTCAAAACACACGTTCAAATTCAAAATTAATATTAATACTAGACATGCTAAACAACAAACGCATTTTATTCAAACATTTTATAAAATCAAATATGCATGATATGCTTTTGAATTTTTTATGTGACAAGCTTAACATATAAATAAACATTAGAAAAATAATAAATCATGTAAACCACATTTGAAAATATGATTACATAGAGCATATCAGGTAGACATTTATAACTACTAAGTACTTAGCAACCAATAAATTTTGTCTCAAAATATAATAAGGATATGAAACTAAAAATCTATAAGCATTTAATTAACATATCAACAATGATCATAATTTTTTTATAGAATCAAAAGACACCTTTTGTCCTATAAAACGGACTCTACAAAACACAACTATAAATATACCAGCAAACAAAATTTCATGAGTAGTGTTTGATTGAAAGCTCATAACCTTAAAAATATTTTGAACAAAAATTTATAAAAAGTCCCAGACATTTTTAACATGTATATACACATCATATCCAAAAATCATAGCAAAATAAAATCATTGGTTTTCAAAATATTATCAGCAACCTTACCGACTAACCGAAAACCCTAAACTTCTCATATCACAGTCCAATAACAAAATATTTTTTTCATGAAATTTCATGATATAATGTGAACATAAATGCTTTCAACCATAAAATAACATTGTTATAATCAACGTAATAAACAAAATAATTTATTTTTCATAAAACCATACATGGGTACATATTCACAACATAAAAGAAAATTTTCTAACAAAGCTTGTCACCAAAACAATACATATCAATTATAAAAATTCAAAATCATGAAAATCTTTACACTATACCTTAAATTTGTACGTTTTCTTCAACAAATACAAAGACTTGTACACAAAATCTCTAAAAAGAATTCCTTCTCCTTTAGCTTGAAAGAAAAAAAGAGTAATAAATTCTTGGCTTTGAGGATTAGAGAGATGATGGAGGCTTTTTTGGAGAAATTTTGAGTGATGGTGGAGGCCTATGAACGTGAATTTGGGAGGGATGAGGGAAAGAATTTTCTTTGGCTTGAAATTAAGAGAATGCCATAGCTTCAGTGGCTTAAAGATATATTTATCAGTTTATGAGAAAGAATGAATAAAATAAATGTAGAAAACCTTAGTTCTAATCTAATTAGGTTTCTTTTTCTTTTCCCTTCACAACAATTTCCTCTTTTTTTTTTTCTTTTCCACGGCAATTTGCAGTTTTAATGTCTATCTATAATATATACCAAAAAGTTTTCTGTTTCCTTTTTTTTAAACACAGCAACTTTTGCCATTTCATATGTTATAAGTATATATATTATTATATATAATCATGAAGTTAATATATATTATATATAATAATATAAACGTGAATATGTGTATATAATATTACATATAATCATGAATCATGTTTATGTTATAATATTATATTACATAACATATGTATATATATATTAAGCCAATGTAAATATATATATATTGACTATAACATAAACAAAATTTGGCATGTTCAAATGCAGTAAAATGATTAATAAGATTATTATTATTTAATTTTTTAACTTAAAAACATCCTAAGTACATTGATTCCACATGGCTGTCACTTGCGATAATAATAAATAAAAAGTTAATTTACTCAACACAAATAATAATAGCACTTAAATATCATATTTTAATTTTAAATTAACATAAGTGTCCATAGAAGAAAAGGACGAGCGTTACAGTTTTTCATGCAAGAATTGAAAAGGGGGTGTGTTTCATTAAGAAATAAGTTTTAACAAGTTTTTTTCAGTTCACTATTGTTCCAATAGCTAAATTGGTGTGTTTCTCAAGCAAAAAGTAAAAAGGGGGTGTGCTTAAATAAGAATGAAGTTCTAATAAGTTTTTTCAATTCACTATTTTTTCTATGGCTTAATTAGTGTATTATTTTCACACAAGAATTGAAAAGGGGACATGCTTTAATAAGGAATATGTTTTAATAAGTTTTTTGAGTTCATTAATGATTCAATGGCTAAATTAGTGTCTTTTTAAAAACAATCTTTGAAACAATGACATGCTTAAATAAGAAATAAGTTTAAACAAGTTTTTTCAATTTACTATTATTTTTGTGGTTAAATTAGTGTGTTTTTTCACAAAAGAATTAAAAAGGGAGCGTGTTTCAATATGAAATAAGTTTTGACAATTTTTTTTCACTTCACTATTGTTTCAATGGATAAATTAGTATATTTTTCTCGTAAGAAGAGAAAACAGGGGTGTATAAATAGGAAATAAGTTTTAAATAATTTATCAATTCACCAATGTTTGTACCCCTAAATTCATGCATTTTTCATACAAGAATTAAAAAAGGGGGTGTGCTTCAATAAGAAATAAGTTTTAACAAGGTTTTTAAATTAAATATTATTTAAATGGCTAAATTAGTGTGTTTTTCACACAAGAAATGAACAAGGAGGTTGTGTAAATAAAAAAATTAAATTTAACAAGTTTTTTTTTAATTTACTATTGTTGCTATGGCTTAACTAGTGCATTTTTTCATACAAGAATTAAAAAGGGGACATGCTTCAATAATAAATAAGTTTTTTCAATTCACTATTGTTTCAATGGCTAAATTACTGTTTTTTTAAAAGCAATAGTTGAAAAAGTACATGCTTAAATAAGAAATAAGTTTAAATAAGTTTTTTCAATTTATTATTGTTTCTATGGCTAAATTACTGTGTTTTTCATACAAGAATTGAAAAGGGGGTTGTGCTTCAACTAGAAATAAGTTTTCGTAACTTTTTTCAATTCGTTATTGTTTCAATGGCCAAATTTGTATGTTTTTCTCAAAAGAAGTGAAAAGGTGTATACTTAAATAGGAAATAAGTGTTAAATAGTTTTTCAATTCACTAATATTTCTACGTCTAAATTTGTGTGTTTTTTCATACAAGAATTGAAAAGTGGGTGTACTTCAATAAGAAATAAGTTTTAACAAGGTTTTTCAACTAAATATTATTTCTATGGCTAAATTAGTGCGCTTTTCACGCAAGAGGTGAAAAGTAGCCATGCTTAAATAAGAAATCAGTTTTAGCAAGTTTTTTCAATTTACTACTATTTCTATGGCTAAATTTGTTCGTTTTTTACACAAGAATTGAAAAGGGAAGTGCTTTAATAAGAAATAAGTTGAAATAAGTTTTTTCATTTCACTATTGTCTCCATAGTCAAATTAGTGCGCTTTGTCATACAAGAATTAAAAAGGGGGTGCGCTTTAATAAGAAATAAGTTTATCAACTTTATTCAATTCAATATTGTTTCTATAGCTACATAAGTGTGTTTTTCACACAAGAAGTGTGAAAAAAGGAAGAAATAAGTTGCAACAATTCTTTTCAAATCACTGTTGCTAATATGGCTAAATTAGTGCGTTCTTTTTACATAAGAATTGAAAAAGAGGTGTGCTTCATAAGAACTAAGTTTTAATAAGTTTTTTCAATTCATTATTGTTTCAATGGCTTAATTTAGTATGTTTTTCTCATAAGAAGTGAAAAAAGAACGTGCTTAAATAAGAAATAAGTTTTAAATAGTTTTTCAATTCACTAATGTCTCTAAGCCTAAATTAGTGCATTTTTTCACACAAGAATTGAAAAGGAGGCGTGCTTCAATAAGAAATAAGTTTTTAACAAGGTTTTTCAATCAAATATTGTTTCTACGGCTAAATAGTGTATTTTTTATGCAAGAAGTGAAAAGCAGGTATTCTTAAATAAAAATCAGTTTTACCAAGTTTTTTATTCACTTTTGTTTCTATGGCTTAATTTGTGCTCTTTTACACTTAAGAATTGAAAAGGGCCACGCTTCAATAAGAAATTAGATTTAACTAGTTTTTCATTTTACTATAGTTTCTATGAATAAATTAGTGTCTTTTTTACACAAAAATTAGAAAGGGGACATGCTTAAATAAGAAAAAGCTTTAACAAGTTTTTGTAATTCACTATTGTTTCAATACTAACTTACTGTGTTTTTCTCACAAGAAGTGAAAGGGGGCGTACTTAAATAAGAAATAAGTTTTAAATAGTTTTCCTATTCACTAATGTTTCTATGCTTAAATTAGAGCATTTTTTCACACAAGAATTGAAAAGAGGGCGTGCTTCAATAAGAAATAAATTTTAACAAGGTTGTTCAATTAAATATTGTTTAGCTAGCTAAATTTGTGTGTTTTTGACGCAAGAAGTGAAAAAAAAAGGTATGATTAAATAAAAATAAGTTTTAACAACCTTTTCAAATTCATTTCTCTTTCTGTTGCTTAAATAGAGCTTCTTTTCATACAAGAATTGAAAATAGGGTGTACTTAAATAAGAAATAAGTTTTAACTAGCCTTTCAATTCATTAATGTTTCTTTGCCTAAATTTTTGCGTTTTTTCACAAAAGAATTGGAAAGGGACTGTACTTCAATAAGAAATGAGTTTTGACATGATTTTCTATTAAATATTGTTTCTATGGCTATGTTGGTGTATTTTTCATGCAAGAAGTGAGAAAGAGGTATGTTTAAATAAAAAATCAGCTTTAACAAGTTTTTCAATTCACTGTTGTTTCTATGTCAAAATTAGAGTGTTTTTTACACAAGAATTGAAAAGAGGGTGTGCTTCACTAAGAAATAAGTTTTATTGACTTTTTTCAATTTACTATCATTTCAATGGCTAAATTGGTGTGTTTTCTATGCATGAAGTGAAAAGGGATGTGCTTAAATAAGAATTAAGTTTTAACATTTTTTCAATTCACTATTGTTACCATGGCTTAATTATTGAATTTTTTTACCATAAGAATTAAGAAAAGGGGTATGCTTCAATAAGAAATAAGTTTTAGCAAGGTTTTTTCAATTCACAATTATTTCAATAGCTAAATTAGTATTTTTTAAAAAAAACAATAGTTGAAAAGGGCTTGTTTAATTAAGTAATACGTTTAAACAAGTTTTTTCAATATATTTTTGTTTGTATGGTTAAATTAGTATGTTTTTCATACAAGAATTAAAAAAGGGGCCTGCTTAAATAAAAAATAAGTTTTAAATAGTCTTTCAATTCACTAATGTTTCTTTGCTTAAATTTGTGCATTTTTTACAAAAGAATTGAAACAGTGGCACGCTTCAATAAGAAATGAGTTGTAACAAGGTTTTTTGTTAATTATTATTTATATGGCTATATTAGTGTGTTTTTCACACAAAAAGTGAGAAGGTGGCATGCTTAAATAAAAAATCAGCTTTAACTAGTTTTTTCAATTCACAATTTTTCTATCACTAAATTAGTGTGTTTTTATACATGAGAATTGATGGGGGGATTTGGTTCAATAAGAAATAAGTTATAACAACTTTTTTCAATTCACCATTATTTCAATGGCTAAATTAATGTGTTTTCCATGCTTGAAGTGAAAAGGGGCCGTGCTTAAATAAAAATAAAGTTTTAATGTTTTTTCAATTCACTATTGTTTCTAGGGCATAATTATTGCATTTTTTCAAGCAAGAATTACGAAAAGGGGCATGCTCTAAAAAAAAAGTTTTAACAAGTTTTAATAGGTTTAAAAGTGATTAAGAGGAGTTTTAGACATACAAGATTAAAGCAAGGGCATTAAAACACAATTTTGAATCAATTGAAGGCTTTTTGCAAACTTTTAGGCGTGAGGAAGCAAAAGCTCTGAGCTGCTTGTTGTTTGGTTTCTTTTTTTTTTTGTCTACTCCAAAAACGACTTGTCGTTTTGGGTAATCAACTCCCAAATGACCTATCATCTGGGAATATTTTAGTTTTTTCATAAAAAAATCCAAAAAAATAAAATAATACAGGAAATAGTTTCTAGAAATCGAAAAAATAATTTCTAAAATTCAAACAAATTATAAAAATTAAAATAAATCCCCCAAAATTCTAAAAGATTAAAAATATCACATCTAAACAAATAAAAATCCAACTAATTCATCAAAATATGCAATTTAAAAACAATACTCGTAAATTAGGCACTTTATGTCATTGGAACTTCACTAATCCATCCACTGCAAAAGTCATTAATTTATAATAAACTTCATAATCATAAATATCATATTCACAAACATCATACAAAATGTGCTTCTAAGTCATAATTCTTATTCATATTGTCACATTAAATCCTTAAACTTGCATATCAAATGTTAAAGAAAATGGTGGGCGTTACATCCCTACATCGAACCTTCCCTCGCTAAGTTCCTCTAACATCGCATCCTCATTGGAACCCACCCTTGATGTTGCAGCAAAAGGACAAAGAAATTTTTTTTATTAAATGTCAAATTTTTATTTCTAATTGGCATTATTAATTAATATTATTTATGAGAGGGCATTTAGGTCAAAAAGTATTTTTGCCTCTTTTTTTTATTTCTAATTGGTAAAAGATGAGATTGAAACAATTTCTTAAAATCATAAGGACACCTTTGTAGTTTCTTAAAATAAAAGGATAAATCGTGAAATAAATAAATCTAGGAGGTATAATTTTGTAACCAACCCAATTTTTGTATTCATTTGGAAATAAAATCATTTCTAGTAATTTTTTGTATTTATATGGAAATATAATATTTACATTTTAATACGAATTTTCCCAAGTCTGACGAGGTTCACAAAAAATTTTATATTTACATAAAATATAGTATTTATATATTAATATACTATTTCTTAACCACCGATGACGTCGTAGGTGTCGGTGATGTTCGACATCATTTTCACTAAATTTTTATATTTATATAGAAATATAATGTTTACTTATTAATACTATATTTCTCTGGTCCAACAAGATTGTCAATAAATTTACGTATTTACATAAAAATACAATATTTATATATTGATATAATATTTCCTGACTACCCGCGACGTTGCCAACAATTTTTTTTTATTATTTGAAAATGCAACATTAACATGTAAATACTGTATTTCCTGGCTATCACCAGTGCTAACGAGAGATGAGCATGAGAGATGGAAAGGAAAAAAAAGGTAAGGGTATTTAGGGTTTTTGTTTGCAATTTCTCATGATATGCTATTTACTATACATTTTAAAAACATATGATATAATTTACTAATTCTTAGTGCTCTTTTTCCCATTTATGAAAGCTGGCCCAAAAATGGAAGAGATCTCATGATGTTCGGTATCGTTTTTGCTAAATTTTTATATTTATATAGAAATATAAAGTTTACATATTAATATTTTATTTCTCGGGTCCAACAAGATTGTCAATAATTTTTTTATTTACATATAAAAACAATATTCACATGTTAATATAATATTTCCTTGATGTCGGTGACATCGCTAGTAAATTTTTTTAATTATTTAAAATACCGTGTTAACGTGTAAATACTGTACTTCCTGGCCATCACTAGTGTTGATGAGGGATAAGCAGGAGAGATGGAAAGGAGAAAAAGGTAGAGGTATTTTGGGGTTTTTATTTTCAAATTTCTAATGAGATAAATCTAATTTCTCATGATATACTATTTACAATACATTTTCAAAACATATGATATTGTTTACTAATTCTTTGTGCTATTTCTCCCAAGTATGAAAGCTGGCCCAAAAAATGGAAGAGATCTCGTGTGCTAGAAGTTTAGAGTAAATTAGGTGGTGCACCATTTTTTTACTATCACTTTTGTATTCATATTCTATTTTTCCTTTGATTCATGCAATTTCTCCTTGCTAAAAGACAAAAATATATTTAGATAACACATTAAATAATAATGTTTTTATATTAACTGGAAGTGCTATGTACACCTTTTTCATAAAAGTGATAAAATTGAAAAACAATGTAACAGAAGTGGTATTTCTCATATTGACCAAGAAGTTTAGGGCATTGTATATGCATATACATACATGAATGAGAAGCTTATAAAATCAATTTGTTCATTAAGTTATACAAATTCTAATATCCCATATATATACATTTCTATTTAATTTGAACTAGATTAGGAATATTAAAAGTCTTAAATATATTGTTAGAATTTCTCTCTCAAGACCTCTCACTTCTTAGAGTTTTTTATTCTTGCATTGTTTCATAAGAGACCTTTCTCTTCTTAGAGTTTCTTATTCTTGTATTGTTTCACCTATTGGAAATGGTTATTATTATAAAAATCATTTTAAAAGGCAGGACGAGGTCATTTTTAACAATAGTTCTTCATAAAATCATTGTCAAATATGTGTAAAAACACAGAATTAAGAGCAAAAGGATGGAGCCTTTCAGATTTTGCTATTTTTGTACACGGTTTTTTGTAACACGTTGTTTAACCATTTTTAACAACAGTTTTCTTTTTAAGTTTTGCTATTTATACTTTCTAAAGACAGTTGCATTGCCGATCTTTAAAAATAATTAAGAAAATGAATACATGTTTACCCATCTTTAAAAAACAGCAGTCAATTTTGAAACCATCTTTCAAAAAAAAATTTATAGTTTACACACGTTCCCAAATTGAAAGAGGTGTACCTCTAAAAAAATTGACTTAGGCCCTAAGCTTTAAATAAGTTGTTTTTTTTTTTTTTTTTGGAACCTCTTTCAAAAAAATGTTTCCCTCAATCGACAAAACTTGTCTTTACTCTCTAAGGTTTATGTTTTTTGGACTCTCCACCATCGTTAGGGCTTTGAGAGGTCGCCCCCAAATTTAGGTTTAGGATTCACCAGCAAAAGAAAAAAACAAAGTAAACACTTTACTCTTCCTTCGAGCTCTACAGTCCATCCTATCGGCACACCTCCCCTCTAAAGTCCATCAGTTTTTATGCCTCTACCTATGTCTTTGTGCCTTCACTAGCATCATCATGCCTTTGCAATCTAGCCACCTAATAGAGCTGCTGGAGCCATCTCCTTATTCTCGACAAAGCCGTACTCCCACTTCATATCCATGTCTCTTCCTACACATTCACTTCTTTCTTTCTTCTTGGACTTTATTCTCTATGACACCTATGCCATTCTCCAAGAATACAACAAACAACTTGCCATACAGTTTTAACAAGTTTTTTAGTGTGTTTTTCACGTGAGAAGTGAAAAAGAAGCATGCTTAAATAAGACATCAGTTTTGACAAATATTTTTAGTTCACTATTGTTTCTATGGCTAAATTAATGTATTTTTCATGCAAGAATTAAAGAAAGGGTATGCTTAAATAAGAAATAAGTTTTGATAAGATTTTCTAGTTCACCATTGCTTCAATGGCTAGATTAGTGTGTTTTTATTGTAATAAGTGAAAAAGGGCATGCTTAAATAAAAGAAATAAGTTTTAAATAGTTTTTCAATTCACTAATGTTTCTATGCCTAAATTAGAGCATTTTGTGCTTCAATAAGAAATAGATGTCAACAAGTTTTTTAATTCATTATTATTTCAATTGCTAAATTGGTGTGTTTTCTACGTAAGAAGTGAAAAGGGGGAGTGCTTAAATAATAATTAGGTTTAACAAGTTTTTTTAATTCATTATTGTTTTATGGCTTAATTAGTGCATTTTTCCATACATAAATTGAAAATGGGGTGTGCTTCAATAAAAAATAAGTTTTAGAAAGGTTTTTCAATTAAATATTGTTTAGATGACTAAATTAGTATGTTTTTCACACAAGTAGTGAAAAGAAGATGTGCTTAAATAAAAAAAAATTAGTTTTAACAAGTTTTTTCATTTTACTATTGTTTCTATGGCTAAATTAGTACGTCTTTTTACCTAAGAATTGAAAGAGGGTCTGTTTTAATAAGAATTAAGTTTTAACAAGTTTTTGAATTCATTATTGTTTCTATAGATAAATTAGTGTGTTTTTTCACATAAAAATTAGGAAGGAAACATGCTTCAATAAGAAATAAATTTTAATAAGTTTTTTAATTTACTATTGTTTCAATGGCTAAATTGGTATTTTTCTAAAACAATAGTTGAAACAAGGGCATGCCTCAATAAAAAATAAGTTTTAACAAGTTTTTTCAATTTACTACTGTCTTTATGGCTAAATTCGTTTGTTTTTTCACACAAGAATTGAAAAGAGGGCGTGATTTAGTAAAACAACAAGTAGCTAAATTAGTGTGTTTTTCTCATAAGAAATGAAAAAGGAGAGTGCTTACATAGTTTGAAATAGTTTTTTAATTCACTAATGTTTTTATACCTAAATTAGTGTGTTTTTTCACACAAGAATTTAAAAGAGGGGTGCCTCAATAAGAAGTTTTGACAAAATTTTCCAATTAAATATTATTTTTATGGTTAAATTTGTGCACTTTTCATGCAAAAAGTGACAAAGAGTTATGCTTAAATAAAAAATTAGTTTTAATAAGTTTTTTTAATTCACTATTGTTTCTATGGCTAAATTAATGTGTTTTTTCACACGAGAATTGAAAAGAGGGCATGCTTCAATTAAAAAAAAAGTTTTAACTAGTTTTTCAATTCAATATTGTTTTTATTGATAAATTAGTGTGTTTTTTACACAAAAGTAGAAAGGGGACATGCTTCAATAAGAAATGTTTTAACAAGTTTTTTTGAACCACTATTGTTTCAATGGCTAAATTAGTGTGTTTTTCTCATAAGAAATGAAAAGGGGCGTGCTTAAATAAGAAATAAGTTTTACATAGTTTTTCAACTCACTAATGTTTCTATGCCTAAATTAGTGTGTTTTTTTACACAATAATTGAAAAGGGGGCGTGCTTCAATAAGAAATAGTTTTAATGAGGTTTTTCAATTAAATATTATTTTTATGGCTAAATTAGTGTGTTTTTCATGCAAGAAGTGAAAATGAGGTATGCTTAAATAAAAAATCAGTTTTAATAAGTTTTTTCGATTCACTATTGTTGCTATGGCTAAATTGGTGCATTTTTTACACAAGAATTGAAAAGGGAGCGTGATTCAATAAGAAATTAGTTTTTACAAGTTTTTTAAATTCACTATTATCTCCATGGTTAAATTCGTGCGCTTTTTCATACAAAAATTTAAAAGAAGGTGTTGGGAGGTATGGCTCTCACATTCGTTTTTTTTAAAAAAATCCTCCAATGCTATAAACAATGCTCTAGATGAGTTTAAAAGTGATTAAGAGGAGTTTTAGATGTATATGATTGAAGCAAGAGCATTAAAACCCAATTTTGAATCAATTGAAGACTTTCTACAAACTTTTGGACATGAGGAAGAAGAAGCTCTAAATGACTTGTCATTTGGCTTCTTTTTTATGGTCCACCCCCAAAATGACAAATCATTTTGAGTAATCAACTCCCAAACAACATGTTGTTCAGAAAGTTTAGTTTAGCAAGCTCTAAACGACAAGTCGTTTTGGGTAATCAACTCCCAAACAACATGTTGTTTTGGAAGTTTATTTTTGTCTTTTTTGATAAAAAAAATCCAACAAAATAAAATAATAAAGGAAATAGTTTCTAAAAATTATAAAATAATTTCTAAAATTCAACTAAAGTCTAAAAATTAAAAAAAAATTCCCCAAAATTCTAAAAGATTAAAAATATCACATCTAAACAAATAAAATCCAAGTAATTAATGAAAATGGACAATTTACAAACAAAACATAATAATAATCATACATTAGGCACTTTATGTTGTTGGAACTTCACTAGTCCATCCACTACAAATGTCATTAATTCATAATAAATCATCATAATTGTAAATATCATATTCATAAACATCATACAAGATATGCTTCAAAGTCATAATTTTCATTCATATTGTCGCATAAAATCAATAAACTTGCATGCCATCTGTTAAAGAAAAAGGCGGGCATTACATCTCCACAACGAACCTTCCCCCGCTTAGTTCCTCCAACATCACAGACTCATTGGAACCTACCCCTAATGTTGCAGCCAAAGGAGGAAGAAAATTTTTTATTAAAAGATGTCCAATTTTTATTTCTAATTTGTATTATTAATTAATATTATTTATAAGAGGGCATTTATAATAAAAAAATTAATTTTGCCTCTTTTATGATTTACAATTGGTAGAGGGATGAAATTGAAATGATTTCTTAAAATCTTAAGGACACCTTTGTAGTTTCTTAAATAAAGGGATAAATCATAAAATAAATAAAACTAGGAGGTATATTTTTGCAATTAATCCAATTTTTATATTTATATGGAAATACAATTATTTCTAGTAATTTTTGTATTTAAATGGAAATATAGTATTTACATCTTAATACGAAATTTCCAAGTCTGATGAGGTTGGCTGAAAATTTTTATATTCACATTAAATATAGTATTTATATATTAATATAATATTTCCCGACCACTGATGATGTCATAGGTGCCAGTGATGTCTGGCATCGTTTTCGATAAATTTTTATATTTATATAGAAATATAGTATTTACATATTAATATTGTATTTCTCGGGTTTGATAAGATTGTCAATAATTTTTTGTATTTACATAAAAATACAGTATTTACATGTTTATATAGTATTTCCTGGCTATCAGCGACATCGCTAGTAAATTTTTTAATTATTTGAAAATACAATATTAACATATAAATGTTATATTTCTTGGCCATCACCGATGCTGACTAGGGATGAGCGTGAAAGATGAAAAGGAGAAAAAGATAAGAATATTCGAGGTTTTTGTTTTCAATTTCTTATGATATGCTATTTACTATATATTTTAAAAACATATGATATTATTTACTAATTCTAAGTGCCCTTTCTCCCAAGTATGAAAGCCAGCCTAAAAGAGATCTTGTGATGTCTGGTATTGTTTTCACTAAATTTTTATATTTATATGGAAATATAGTGTTTGCATATTAATATTGTATTTCTCGGGTCGAACAAGATTGTCAATAAATTTTTATATTTACATATAAATATAGTATTTACATGTTAATATAATATTTCCTAGCTACCAACGACATCGCTAGTGAATTTTTTAATTATTTGAAAATACAGTTTTAACATGTAAATACTGTATTTCCTGGACATCATTGGTGTTGACGAGGGATGAGCATGAGAGATGGAAAGGAGAAAATGAAAATGTATTTTGGGGTTTTTTTTTTTTCAATTTCTTGTGTAATAAATCCAATTTCTTATGAGATGCTATTTACTACACATTTTAAAAGCGTATGATATTATTTACTAATTCTTAGTGCTCTTTCTCCCAAGTATGAAAGTTGGCTTTAAAAGTGGAAAAGATCTCGTTTAGTAGAAGTTTAGAGTTAAATAGGTGGTGTATCATTTTTTTACTATCACTTTTGTATTCAATCTTTTTTTTTTCCTTTGATTTATGCAATTTCTCCTAGCTAAAAGACCAAAATATATTTAGATAGCACATACTGCCTAACCCTAATTTAGAAACAGTAATGTCTATATATTAATTGGAAGTGCTATGTAAACCTTTTTCATAAAAGTGATGATATTAAAAAATAATATAGCAGAAGTGGTATTTTTCATATTAACCGAGAAGTTTAGAACGTTGTTCATACGTATATATACATAAATGAGAAGCTTATAAAGTCAATTTGTTCATTAAGTTATATAAATTCTAATATCCCATATATATACATCTCTTTTAATTTGAACTAGATTGGAAATGTTAAAAGTCTTAAATATATTGTTAGATTTTCTCTCTCAAGACCTCTCACTTCTTAGAGTTTCTTATTCTTGCATTGTTTCATAAGAGACCTTTCTCTTCTTAGAGTTTCTTATTTTTGCACTGTTTCACCTTATGGAAATAGTTATTACTACAAAAATAATTTTAAAACACAATATGAGGTCATTTTTAACAATAATTCTTTGGAAAATCATTGTTAAATATATATGTAAAAACACAAAATTATGAGCAAAAGGACGGAGCCCTTGAGATTTTGCTATTTTTATATTTTAAAGATAGTTTTATTGCCAATCTTTAAAAAATAATAAAGAAAATGAATACATATTTACCCGTCTTTAAAAAAAGAAAGCCAATTTTGAAACCATCTTCAAAAAATTTTTTACAGTTTACGCGCATTCCCAAATTGAAAGAGGTGCACCTCTAAAAAATATTGAAATAGGTCCTAAGCTAAAATAAGGTGTTTTCTTTTTTGGACTCTCCTCCATCGTTAGGGCTTCAAGAGGTCGCTCCCAAATTGAGGTTTATGGTTTATCAGCAAAAGATAAAAATAGTGTAAACACTCTACTCTTCCTTTGAACTCTACAGTCCATCCAATCAGCGTGCCTGTTCCTCCAAATTCCACTAGTTTCCATGCCTCCACTAGTGTCGTTGAGCCTTCATAAGCGTCATGATGCCTTCGTAATATAGCCACCCTATAGAGCTACTTGAGCCATCACCTTATTTCCAAGAAAGCCGTTCTTCCTACCTCATATCCACTTCTTCCTACATATTCATTTCTTTCTTTCTTCTTGGACTTTATTCTCTGTGACACCTATACCATTCTCCAAGAATACAACAAACAATTTACCATACACCCATGTTCTTTTCCCCAACAACACCTTACCACCCATGATCAACAAACACCATCCCACGTCCCTCTTTCTTGGCTGCATTCTCTTTTGCAACAAGGCCATGTTATAGATCATGACCCATTGCTTCCAACATCCCTCTCTTTTTCTTATTTCCTCTTATTCTTTCTCTCACTTTTCCTATGCTTGAGACACACGACTGAGCAACAAACAGTTACGCATGCGTTGCAACAAGGAATTAACCTCTAGACTTTACCCTCATCACTCACACACCACTCTCCAATCCTCATTAATTCCTTCCCAATCATTTTACAAGCCAAGAACAAGCTTGTACTCCAAACCAAAAGCTTAAATAGATAAAGTTACAATGTGATTGCCAAAATCATTTTCGAAGCTGTAACAATGTTTCAGCCACATCACCAGGTCGGTTTCTCTATATTCAAAGCTTTTTCTATGATATTATGGTATATGTAGGTTTCATGTTATATGATTTAATGCTTAAGGAATAGTTTTTATAGAATTATTACTCTTGAACTTGTTTTTAGACTAAAAATGACTAAAAATCCATGTTGCAAGATTTTTCAGAAAGTATAGAAATAAGATTTTAAAAAAATTCCTCTTAGGCATTGTTCAAATATATGTTATGTATCTCTTACAAAAATTTCAGATTCAAATATACTATTTTTTGATTTATTTGAGAATTAATGCTAACATTTGTTTGTAGTTATTCTTAAACTGTCTTCAAATTTACTGAAATGTTTGAGGTGTTTCAAGAGTGTTTAATACCGTGAAAATTCATGAATGCTTATTTTTGTGTGTAGTTGTTATCTACAAAATTTTGGTTCTATGTGAATGTTAAAAATTAAGTTAAAAATCTTAGAATATGCACTGCTTAGTTGTTTTAGTAGAATTCCAGCAATGTTTTTGTAAATGTTAGAATGTTGGAAAAATACTTAGAGTAATCCAAGTACAATGAAAATAAATCTGCTACTATATATGGAAATTAGGAACATTATACTAAAATCTCAAATCAAGTGGAATTTTGTGTGGTTTTAGAAATTTCCATGATAACTAACTACCCATGAGCATCTCTAGTGACAGTTTGTTTTGTTATTACTAAAATATAGAAAAATGTTTAAGGTAGCTTAAACTTGATGAAAATAAATCTAGTTATATATTTAGATATCGAGTATATCTTGTTATTGTTGAAAAAAAAGTACGCAGTAAAATTTTAAAATTTTTTATATCAGAGTATTTTTCAAAACATAAGTTTAACACACTATATGCATAAATTAACCAGATCTTACTAACCTCTGTGTGCCAAAAAGCTCCTGCAATTAGTGAAAAAAAGTAACATTCTAGAAGGACCTTAACTAATTGGCCTTCTTTGCTATTCTTTATCCTCGATCGGAGTGACTAGGGGCTCACGTTGTTCAACTTTTTCACTAAATGACTCTCCTTCCAGCCAGTAGAGAAATACCCAAAGCTATAATTTATGATTTGCGAACGATAGCTCTCTGGGGTGTTGCAGAGTCTTACTGATAGAGTCTCACTCTAGATTTCTCAACTGACTTGAATAATAATGAGACTCACTCCCTTTTATATACAGGTTGGGCCCAAGAGTCAATCCTTATCAGATAAGGCTTCGAAAATTTGAATCAGAATCAAATCTAAATCAATATTTGATAAAATTCGTGTGATCTTTTTATCACCCGGTCAGTAGGCCAAACTGGCAGATTGGCCTACCGAACCTCCTTAATCAACAGGCTGAACTTTAAGATCCGCCTACCAAACCTTTGATAAAAGATCCCACTAAATCTTTATTTTCCACTTGAGATTCTTAGGATAGAGCCTCAATTTTAATTCAAATAACCCAATAGAGAAGTTATCTGATTAAAACAGTCATATCTAGATAATCTCTAGGAAAATAAATATTTTTGATAACTTAACAAGTTTATCTTGAATTAATTCAAAATTAATGCAACCAATTGATAGACATGAATTATCTAATCCCGATAATTCAACAGGTTTATCTATTAATTTTATCACAAAATTAATTCAATTGATAAACAAACATGAATTATCTAATTTTACTGAATTTTAGCCAATCTGATAAATGTGACATAAGTCATCAATTATTGGCAAAACACGCCGTATTGTTATAGGATTTTTGTGAACTAGCAAATGGGACTAAATGGACCTAAACAATTTAAGCTCCCGATAATTATGAAACCCAATATCCCAGATTTATGAAACCCGAATAGCTAAGTCTCTATAACATATCATAGTGTATCATATCCCCATAGGATTATCCATAATCGACTTAAGGATAAGTTTTGTCTTACCTTTGCTATTACTTTTATCTTATGTTCCATTATCTCACCATCAAAAAGCTTACCATCTAAAGATGGTATACTATTTGGTTACACCTATGTATCTAAATGGTTGATGCTCCAGTTTTTCAATTACAAGATGACGCGTATAAGAGAATATCAACAACTCCTAAAGAGGAGCTATGGATTCCAAATCTATGAATAACAGGTCTACGTTATCAAGAGTTGTGCCTCCAACATACCAGTCTATGTACCACTATTAAAATGTGAATATCACCCTTTGGTACATCAAAAGACATAAGTCAAGACAACAATCCCATTATTCATCTTAAAATTAAGATACAATACATAGAATTGTCTAAAGTGAATCGATTTGTCGAGACAGAATTATTAATCAAAATTAATTCATGTTATATCCCAATCCAACACATCGTCACCTATGACAATATGCTAATGTTTCTATTCACGTAATCCACCTCTAATGGTCAGGACAAACCATCTCCCATTAGGAATATAGACGACATAATAAACTTTGCATGAATAAAGTGCCTAACTTTCTTTCCTCGATTACGGATCTTATGATTTAGACCGTTACCTTAAGAATCGTGTCTTTCGCATAATCTACCAATTACATGCCCAATATTTAAAGGTTTAGACGGACAGTCTCAGACTATTATTTGTTTAATATACGTTCAACAAGTATGAACGTAACGAGGACAAAATTTGGTGTATATATATAATAACAAATAAATTCTTTATTGATAAAAATGTTTTCAAAAATATGTTACATTATTACTTCTTATGGCATACACATCTAATAGTTATAATTTCAAAGCCATTAAAATTTTGATGATTTTTGTAAAATCCACTTATTACTGTAACGGCCCCTTAAGGACGTCACAGAAACCGTTAACTTACATCATTATCTCTTAATTATTTGACGAAAAAACCTAAACTTGTAAGTATTATTTAATTATTAACCTTAGATTTTTGGTGTAAAATTTTTTTTCTTTAATATTACTAAGTGAATATATGGATTTAAAATTTTAATTAATTAATTTATTTTTGACCAGTTAAATTACTATCAATTGTATATTGCTAGTACTTCTCAAGATTGCATCTTTCAATAACGTCAATACTTACTTACCAGAAATGGTTTTCCTCCTCGGTTAGCATGATGGAATACTCAAGGTATTCGGCTAACCGATTACCTACAAAATAGTTAGTTTAACATAATTAATATGAAATATGAAAGTAAATTATAGTCCATAAGTTATTACAAAACAAAGTTCATAAAAGTGCCTCATAACGTGTAGAATTAATTTTAGATATAGCAGTATTTAAATTTTATAGCATGTCATAGCTCCGTGACCAACACCACCATTCTTGCATATACATCTGTCATTCCATTCTCCATCCATATCTATAGCCTTACCCTTATCTGCAACATGATTAACTTATGTAAGCGTTAGGCCTAGTAAGTACATTATACAATCTCACAAATGGTAGGAATCATTTCATCTTTGACATAGTCATCATAGTGCATATGACATGCTTTGTAAGAACATATCTTTCATTTTTCTTTTTTTTTTCCCCATGTTAAAAACATTCATTTTAATCTTTAGGGCCCTGGCGTTGCACCATTAACATCATTAGGGTGCCGTCATGAGAGGAGAGGGGTAGCTAACCCTAAATCAAATGTGACAAGCCCACCTTGCGGGACCAACATCATTATCATCATCATCATCATCATTAGGTGTGCAACGCCTTAATTAGGTGATACAAATATATATACATATATATATTTTTAAAAACGTCATATGCATCATGAAATATAATGTAAACATCCATAAAAAGACATTCTTCATAACAATGGTAAAATGGGAGTCTTTTGAATGAGTAATGCATAATCATTAATTACATAATAAAACATAACATTCTTGAAACTTTTCACAATTTCTAATCATGTTGTAGGTGAGGATGTACTTACCCAAGTTGTAAAAATTCTTACTCAATCTCTTGCAAGTGGATGGTTTTTCTTTCTATTTCCAATGACTAAAGTGCCTCAAACTTCTTTAATTTTATAACATGGTAATAAAAGAAATATTCTCGATATAAGAGCATACTCAAACTATCATATTCAATATCATTGTAACAAGCAATTCCATACTTAATCAGTTAAACTAACTTATCCTATTATCATAATTAAGATAGTGCATAATCTTAACCTGGTAGCCAACACTCTCTGATTTTTATAAAATCATAGAAAATTCCGATAGCTGTAAAATTTTTACATAATGTTCCTAACATACATATACATGACTAGAAAAATTCTAATGACATTCAGATTCAACTAATTGCCATTTTCATATTTTTAAATGCACAACTTGCTTTCTAGATGATTAACCTAAATAGCCCATAATCTATAAATTTTAAAAAATCACATAAAATTTAAAATGACTTGAAACTTTTACCACACATTCCCAACATCCATAAGAATCACCAGATTTAATTTCTTCATAGTTGAAATAATTTAAGTTGCACTTTTATGTACTATAATTCATACCGTTGTTGCTAGAATTTCGGTTTAGGCAGTGATAATCAACGAATTTTAGAAAAATCATCAAAATTTCAATGGCTTTGAAATTTTTACAAGACATACTAGACATATGGACCTACCACCAGAATTAATTTCATCAAGTCTGAGCAAGCATAAGTATTTTTCTTACATTTTAGATATCACAACAACAATCTGTCACTATGAATGAAATGCGGGCAGTCAACAATCAATGAATTTTATAAAATCATATAAAATTTTAATTGATCTAAAATTTTAGCATAGCATTCTTAACATCTAACATAGCACTTGAAAATTTTCATTACATTGGAATCATTCTAAGTGTTTTTTTTTACTATGCAAACTTTTACAAAAACATTGCAGTAAAATTACCAAAACAATGAGTTGTATTTATTCTATGATTTATTTCTCAAATTGTAACATTTGCATGTGGCTAAAAATTTGCAAATCATAAACTAGAAATATAGATGAGTGTTTATAAATTTTTCTAGCATTAAACACACCCTATAACATCATCAAACAAATCATCACATTTAAAGGCCGTTTAAGAGATCGTAAGAACAACATTTAGTATAAATTTTCAAACAAATAAAAAATAGCTCATATGAACCCGAAATTTTTATGGGAGATACCTAACATATATATATACAATTCCCAAAAGAAATTTTCTTAAAATCTCATGTTGATTCTCCCCAAAAAAAATCCTGAAGTGTAGGTTTTCACCTAAAAACATGATTTAAAATAATTATTCGTAAAAATTTTGTTTCTTAAACAAAATCAAACATTACATCACATAAGATTATTCCCAAAAATACCATAATATCATCGTAAAAAGTTGGCATAAAAATAAGTAGAAAACCGACCTCAAAACGTGGTCAAAATCTCCATATTGGCCCATTGACGGTTTCGGCGAAACACACCATATTCAACCGTTGTAGTTACAACTTGAAGGAACTAGATCTATTATGAATTTGGGAATGTTTCGAGTAGTTTCAAAGGGCATATGAGGGAGTCTAGATGGCTAGAAGACTACGTTGTAACAGTATTTGCAAGTGTGTGTCTCGGTGAAAGCAAATGAACGAGAGATGCACATCCGAGAGGAAGAGAAAGTGATATTGTGAAAGTATGAAATATGTCTCTCCATACTAAAATGTGTTTAAAAGAATTCTGCAAGAGGAGTGAAACACATTAAGTATGGTGGTGACAGTGAGATATTGTGAGATACTATGAGAGGCTAAGGGATTGTCAGGGAATAGGATGGAGAGAATAGGGATGAATGAGTTGAAGGATTTGCTACAGTTAACATAATATAATGAACCTTATCAAGTTGACAACTCCATTGTTGTTGTCGTGATCGGATATGGAGACATTATATTTGCTTTATGTTATTGTGCATTGTCTGCCACTATTCTATAGAAATATAAAAATAATACATATATATATACACACACACACACACACACATATACAAGCACAAGAGTTCATTATGAACATATTAGGAGAGAGAAAAAAAAGTGACAAAGGCCAAAAGACATACACACATAACTTACACAATAAGAGGTCCCCATACCATAATAGGTTGTTTCCCACATGATAAGGTTAAGAATAGTTTCTATGACAGGTAAATTGAACACCAATTTACTCGCGCACACAAATGACCCACAACATGTGGTATATATATTATTATAATATGTAATCATGTAATAATATACATATAATATAAGTGAGTTGGCAATGTCTGCCACATGCTTTTGTTAAGTATAAAAAAAATAGATATATACATATATATAGAAATCATTGACAACATATCGACTTCATATATAATTATATTATTGGATATAATGAAATCTGACATGTTTGATGTTCATATATCACTTAATCTAACAAATGCAATTATAGCACTAAATGAAAATGATCATATGCATATTTATACACAACATTAATGTATAAAGAACTACATAAAAGTACATATATGCATACACAAATGCAAGATATTAGTTATAGTAGGTAAAACTCGACTTATACATATAATTCTAGCTATGCCACTAGTCAAAAAGATGATGATGATGATGATAATAATAATAATAATAATAATAATAATAATAATAATAATATTAAAGAACGCTTTCTAAAGTCAAATAAATTTTAAAAATTAAAATAAATCTATCAAAATTCAAAGGATTAGAAATATCACATCCAAACAAACAAAAATCCAAGTGATTCATCAAAGTATAACATTCTTAAGACAAAAAGTCTCAATAAGCATTCATTAGGCACTTTGCGTCATTGAAATTTCCTAATCTATCCACTGCAAATAAAGTAGTTAGCTTATAATAAATTCATAATCATAATTATCACACAAAAATTTTCACACAAAATATGCTTCCAAGTCATAATTTCATTCATGTGACGTATAAAATTGTCAAATGTTCCATAACATCAGTTAAAGAAAACTATGAGTGTTACAATTACATACTGCTCATACTATATTTCCAACAACAGTTTTGTAATTTATAAAATATAAAATAAATATTTATATTGATCTAAAATTTATGAAATTTAACTTGGTAACATGTATGAATGTTTGGGACATTGTATTAAAATTTTAAAGTCATTGAAATTTTTATATGATTTTAGAAAAATCGTTGAGACTGACTGCTGAGCTGAATTTGTGAATCTGCCTAGAATGGTGTATTTGTATTTCTTATAAGTGATTAAGCTCGGTATTGCTTGTTGCTATGATAATACATATGATATTTTGTGTATATTCTTACATCAAGAATGTTTCTTTTATTAGCATGTTATAATGTTAAAAGCTTTTGAGACACTTAAGTCATTAAAGGCAAAGGAAACTATCTACTTGCAAGAAGTTAAGTAATTTGCTATAAGCCAAGTAAGTATATTCTCACCTGTAACATGATAAAGGATTATGAAAAGTTTTAAAATATGTTATATGTTATTATGTTGTTAATGTTTATGCATTTCTTTTTGAAAAGATCCCTTTTACGATGGTTCTAAAGAATGTATTTTTACAAATGTTTTCAACATGTATTTTGTGATGCATAAGATGTTTTCTCAAAAATATATGTATATGTATATGTATATGTATCGCTTGATTAAGGTATTGCACACCCAATGATGATATTAGTCCTCCAACGTGGACTATGCCCCAAGGTGGACTTATCATGTTTAGTTTAGGATTAGCTACCCCTCTCATCTCGTAACGGCGTGCCATAATGATGTTAATGATGTAACGCCAGTGCCTTAAAAGATAAAATGAATGGTTTTATTACAGATAAAGGAAAATAAAAAATTATGTTCTTATGAAATGTTCTTTACAGAAGGAGGATGGACTAATAGATGTGTGTACAAGGAATGTGGAGCTAGAACATGGAGTCACGTTATGAAATAAAATAATAATAATGCTACATTAAATTTATTTCCGCACAATATGAGACTTATTTAATTGTTACATTTTTACTTCTCTTATGAACTCGATGTTATGTTGTTGGATTGTCGAATTTTAGTTTATAATAATTTATTTATTGTAATTTGATTGCACGTTACATAGCTATTACGTTAAGACTTACTATTTTTGCAGGTAGTTAGTTAGTCGAATACCTTGGGTATTCTGTTGGGCTAACTGAGGAGGAAAACCTTTCAAGGTAAGTAAATATTGAATCTATTTAAAAGTCTCGATCATGTGAAATCCTAATAGTATAAATTTAAAAATATACTAATTATTTAAAAGTAAATTAAAATTTTATTTCATATATTCATGTGAGGATACATTTAATTAGTAAACAAAAATAGATCGAAATTCCTAGGTAATTAATTAGATAATACTTATATTTTGAGTTTTTCTATTAAATAATTAAGAGATAACAATGAAAGTTCATGATTCCTATGATGTCTGTAAAGGGGGTATTATAGGGTAGGGTTATATGGTGAGAGGGTGGCAAAAACAGTATAGGTGTCGCGATTGATGATAGTCCAAGTTGGAGATCTCCGATTGGGATTCTGATGGGTTTGAGGCCGCAATCGCTATCGATAAGGGTCTAAGCTGGAGATTGTTGACTAAGTTTCTGATGGGTTTAAGGCCACAATCGAGACGGTTGGTTAAGGTTAGGCATGCTCTAGCGATCTGAGACCAAGCTTTGATGGAGATGGATAGGGGTTGACGGAATAGAGCTAGGACAGCTGGAATTTGCAAACGAGGGGTGAGTAGCTGGGGTTAGGTAACAAAGGCAATTGTTAGAGATTTAATGGAGAAAGGACAGGGTGAGAGGAGGGGCTGCTTGTGTTGACAAAGGGAGACGACAAGAAAAAAAAAAGAGTTTAGTATTATATATAATGATTATATCAATAGACTACTTGCTAATTTTTTTTGAGTAATTTTACTATAATCTCAAGAATTCAGTTTTAGCTTTTTAGTAGACTAACACTAAAACTAATAAATTTGGCACATTAATTAAAGATTTGATTAATTGTCAAATTTTTTGGAGTTTGAGTTATAGGTCCCTCGATACCCAATGCCACCTCTATGACACTATATTGGATTTAAAGCATAGAATGAATTATACATATTTAGTTTGAAATTATTGAATTTTGAATTAATTATTTCGCACTTGAATTATTAATGTGACATAGAAAAATGTTCTTTATGACACATAATGTAATGTGACAAATGTTGTCACAATTTAACTAAGCATTAGTTAATTAATTAATTGATTATGTTTAACTAATGAGATTAGTTAAATATGTTGTTTCTTAAAAATTAATTAATTAATAATATTTGAATAATGAGATTATTTTAATATAATTTTAATTTTGTGTGTGATAGATGTGTGGTGAGACCACCTTTTTTGTCTTTTTATATTTGGGCACAAAATTAAATAATTAATTGATTAATTTAAAAATCTAATTTTAAATTAATATGATTTATTTTTTTAAATTTAGATATATATATATATATATAAGTGATTTGGAACCAAATCTTATATATATATATATATATATGTATATAAAAGATTTTATTATATATATAAATGTAAAGTTACTTTATGTTTTATTTTTTTTTAAAAAAAAAGAGAGAAGTAAACATAAAAGTTTACGTTTTACGCAAAATTTATATATATATATATATATATAATTTTAAAGAATTTTTTTTTTGTGATTCATTTTTAGAATAACAAAAGGATAAGGAATGCAAAGTACATCTCTTCCCCATATATTTGATATGGTGGTTATTTCAAATTTAAAATTAATTAAAAAATAACTAATTGCTCAGATATAAGAAGCTAAAGATAACAGTTATCTCTAAAAAAATCAATTATTTATGTAACTTTTGCAGAATACTTAAAGAGAAAAAAACTAAGAGTCATTCTCTTAAAAAAACTCTGCTATCTTATGTGTTGAGTATATAGCATATTCAAAAAAGTATAAGGTTAATTTATTTTTATAGTTTGACACCCACTCATCTTTCCATAAGCTAGGATACCTTGATAGTCTTCAAAAAGATTGGTAAAAATTTCCAAAGCTTTCTATTATTAATTAAAATTATATAGCTATTCCCGATGAACAAAGTTTTTAGAAAATTTTTGTTTGTCAAGGATCCATTCCTTCCGCTGTGTTTCGTATTTTATTCCAACAAACACAACATTCCACTTAAGAATATTATTGTCCTTTTAATTATCAAGGATAGAATTGAAACAATTTCTTCAAATTTAAAGGATACTTTTGTAGTTTTCCTAAAATAAAAGGATAAATTATAAAATAAAAAAAACTAAGAGATATAACTTTGCAATTAACCTTATAAAAATTTACTAGCAATGTTGTCAAACATCACTAATACCAGGGATATCATTGGAGATCGATAAATATGGTATTTACCAGGTAATATTATGTTTAACCATAACATATCTTTTAAAACTTAAAATAAACTGTAAATCCATTTTCTTTAAAAAGAAAATATTATCAAATCTTTTTTTCTTTTTTCTTTTTCCTTTCTTTTACTGTTTACTCCTCAAACACAAGTACTTTTTATTTTTTTCACTTTTTTCTCTTTTTCCTTTCTCTCTTGCCACGGATTAGCTTTGACAAGTGGCAAGCTCTTACGATGGTGAAAACTTGGAATCCAAGATTGCTAGTTTCAACGATAACAACAATGAGAAGTTGACAGAATCTGGAAAACCTATGAGAGGAAGAAACAAAATAGAGAAACAGAAATGAGATTTGGGATGGCCAACTTCAACACTACAAAGGAGGAATGTGATGACCGTTTCGATGTCTTTTCCTCGATCGCAACAAAGTAGGGATGATGAAGACATTCCTTGCAAATCTAGTCACGATCTCTGGGATGGAGATCTGAGTTCGACGGAATTTGACGGCGATGAACAAGAAGTTGCTTGGATCGGTGACTCTGTCTATGATTTTCTGGCTACGTATTGGCAAATCTGGCAAGCTCGGCAACACCGACAACGAGAGAGAAAGGAGAGACGGAGAGAGGAGAGAGAGATGGAGAGCCATGATAAACAGACGGGGAAGAGAGAGAAATCGAGACAGGGAGGGGCGATTGGACAACTAGTCCGGCCAAAAAATTTTTTTGGCAAAAGTTTTTTTTTTTTTTTTTATCAAAAAATTAGTTTTTTGGTCATCAAAATAGTTTCAGTTTTTTTTATTTTTATCATGGTTGGGTTCCTTTCTTCGATACAATACTTTTTTTTTTTTTTGAAAAAACTAAGACAGTTTCGATGCTTAGAAAAAAAAATTTTTTTAATGTAAAAAAAAAAGAGATTATTCACCAAATTTTAAATTTTCTTAACTTATTTTTTCAAATTTTTCTAGACAGGGAAGAAAAGAGTAAGAGAGAGAAAAGAAGAGGGAAAAATTAATTATTTGTACTATAGAGGTATTTTTAGGTTTTTAGTTGTTTTATAATACTGATTTTTTTTAAATATGTTATTTATTTTATTTTTTCAAAATATTTGATGTTATTTACTTGATAAAATATTCTATTTCCTGCCATTTCTCAAAAACTAATGAATCCCTCCAAATTATCTTTAAGAAAACTGGACTTAAGAAAAGCCCAATATATTCGAAGAAGACCGCAAGAGCTAAAATGGTTGACCAAACGCTAACTAGGCCGGCCTCTTTCGTAGTACTAGCACCAACCAAAAAAACTAACCCAAAACCAAACAAACCCAGACCTGTCTCTCACTCTCTCCTTCTTTCTCTCTCATACTCTCTCCGACTAATCCGACGCCGACCTTGCGAGAGCCGAGCGACCCCTCGAACCCTTTCCCCACCATGTTTCGCCGAGCCACCATCTCTCTACTGGGCCGAGCCACCTCCTTCTCGGCCAGGGCTCGACCCTTCTCGAGCGATGTCCCGGCGGCTCAAACCGGTGACTCGGCCTTCGCGGAGGGCTGGAGGAAGGTGATCCCCAACATCGACCCCCCCAAGACCCCTCTCTCTTTTATGCAGCCTCGTCCTCCCACTCCCTTTTCCGTCCCTTCCAAGCTTACCGTCAACTTCCTCCTTATGCTTCCGAGCTTTCCGCTAAAGAGGTCGTTTTCTTTCTATTAATTATCGCTTTTCTGGGTTTGATTTCTTTTTATGCAAGATCAATTGGTTAGTGATCATTTCTGTTTTTTTACGTGAATGTGTTGTGGATTTGGTGGTACTGATTCTTTTGGTTGTGGCATTATAATTTTTTTTTAATCTCCTGTTCGGTAGATTTTGATTGAGAATCTGTTTCATTTCATTATTTGGTGCTCTATATCTGTCCTTTCGGTTGAAAGCATTTCTGATATGAAATCAAATCAATTGGGTTCCTGTTTGTTTTGGATTTGTGTGCTTTTGGTAGATGCTTTCGTAGTGTGGTTTGATCAGGAACATCTGCCTTTGGTGTGAGCTCTTATGGGTTTGATTTATTTGGCAGGGATTATGTTATTTTTGAGTTATGAAATTCGATTTTATTGCACATTTTTGCTGTAACCATAACATATTAGTTGATATTCTGAAAAGGATTTTTTATAGGGGTCAGTAGAGTATTTGTTGCTCTTCGAAAATGCGGCTTTCAATTTATTTAGCAACTAACTAAAGTTTGAATTCTTTTTGTAGGTTTCCTACGGATTTTGGTAGCGTGAATTGTAATGTTTTTGGTTTGTTTGATTTAGAGTTTAGGAGGTTTAAATCACACATTTCTGTTTTATTTTTAGTTCTTAAATGTACTAGAAAACTGATATGGTGAAAAGAGTAGAGTTGGGATCGTTGTGATTTTACCCCCAGGATTTACCGCTAAATCAGTAAGAGTAGCACTTGAGGACAATTAGTAGTTCTACCTTTTATATTTAAATTAAAAGTGCGTGGATTTTTGAATACTTTTTAAGTAGTTTCCTAGGTTAATTATCGAGAGCTGAGTTTTACAGAAAATGTGATGTAGCATTTTAGTGTTCCTTGTTTCTCTTTCTAGTCTAGGTTGAGAACATTTGCAGCTTTGCTTAATGTTCTATTGATGTTTAGGTCAATTATTTACAGAAATTCATCTTCCAAATTCATTTATAATCTTTTCAATGATCCTCATATAACAATTGACTGAAAATTTCTTGTTTAATAACGTTTTCTTTTTCTTTATTTTTTATTTTTTATTTTTCATTTGTGATTATCTGATTAACACAAATTTCAACGAGCCGAGATCCTTTTTTCGTAGGAAATAAACTGAATTGAAGTCTGTCTTTATTTATTTACCATTTTTATGAGAGAGAGAGAGAGAGAGAGAGAGGAGAAATTGGAAAAAAAAAAAAAAAGATTTGTTCTGAGCGGATTTTTATTTGTTTCCTCACCATTTTTTAAGTTAGTCCACTACTATGTGTATTTTCTTTTTCCTTGATTTGTGGTTCAGTCCACCTTTTTATTTTGCTCCTAGACTTTCTGTTGGTAAGTTTTTGTTTTGGCTATGATGAAGGTTATTTGACATCATGTTAATGCCACTTTTGATGTGTAAAATTCGTGACAATTGAATATTTGTTGTATAATCAAAATATAGAGTTGGATATTTATGTTGGTATTTTTGAGCTCTAAGACTATCTATCTAGTTTCAGACATGACAGATGCCATGGCTGTAGATCAAAACTGTAACCTAACATTTTAACAAGCTGTGACGAGTGCAAGATTTAAGAGATAGTGCTTCACTTTAACCCTAAATTTGGCTGGTTCATAAGGAAACTCTTTCTTACAAATTGTACTTCAACTTAAAATTGGATCCTAATGTTAACACAGCTGCATATGTAGCTTATAAATGTGTCCATCGCTGGCAATTTGAAAAGACTATATATACATGTGTTGATATGACACACAACTTTTTTGTATAGTTTTAAATTGATTGTATCCTAAGCCAACTTTACTCTAAGCACATGTGCATATATTCAAAAGATTTACATGTGTGTCTTGGCTCTACTATTTAAACTTTTATAGCTTGTATTTTTTCACGAAGTGATAATTCCACTCTACCATTAGCCAGCCTGGCATATTGCATCAGTGGAAATATTCTCTTTCCTCGTATATGCTACAATATTGCTTTACTAATTTGTGGTTACTTGTAAGCATGTGTTTTTCTCATTCTCTTTCCTAATTTATGTGAGAAGAAGGTTTGTGCTTGAAGATAAGTCACATCTGTAAAACTAATTGACATATTCCCTTAAGTTTTACCCGTTTGGATTGGCATATTCTTTTGCGTATGGTGTTAATGATTCCACTTTGAGGTCAGTTGGAAAGCATACACAGTGTTTGCTGATATATATGCAAAGAGAGCTGCTGAAGTTTGTGACTGCATATTTTACATGCAAAACCGAGTGTTTCAATGAGATTAATAAACGTTTGCTTGTGTTTTTTATTTTAAAAAAGGGTTCTATTTTACCAAGTAAAATAGAATCTGTTTAATCTTCAACTCCCTGCATTTACAGCTTGCACGATGATTTGAAAATATTTGTTTCTCTTAGAGGCTTAGAGGCTGGAGAATTCCAAAGTGTAGACTGGGGGGTATTTGTTTATATGTTGCGGAGAAATGGAAATATTGACTATCTGGTGACTTAAAACATGTAAAATTGTTATCTTCCAAAGCAGATGAAGAACGGAAGGATTAAATCTGCAGATGAAAACGAGGTATGCTTAAATAAAATATCAGTTTAAAAAGTTTTTTCAATTCACTATTGTTTCTATGGCTAAATTAAGGTGTTTTGTCACACAAGAATTGAAAAGAGGGTGTGCTTCAAAAAGAAATAAGTTTTTACAAGTTTTTTTTCATTTCATTATTGTCTCTATAGTCGAATTAGTGCATTTTTTTCATACGAATTGAAAAGAGGGTGTGTTGGGAGGTATGGCACCCACGTTAGTTTTCTTTTTTTACAAAAAATCCTCCAATGCTATAAACAACCTCTAGATAGGTTTAAAAGTGATTAAGAGGAGTTTTAGACATAGAAGATTGAAGCAAGGGCATTAAAACACAATTTTGAATCAATTGAAGGCTTTCTGCAAACTTTTAGCCGTGGAGAAGAAGAAGCTCCGAGCGCCGTGTTGTTTGGCTTTTGTTTTTTTCCCACTCCAAAAACGACTTGTCGTTTTGGGTTTTTGGGCAATCAACTCCTAAATGACTTGTCATCTGGGAATATTTTAGTTTTTTCATAAAAAATCCAAAAAAATAAAATAACAAAGGAATTCGTTTCTAAAAATTGAAAAAAATAATTTCTAAAGTTCAAACAAATTCTAAAAATTAAAATAAATCCCCCAAAATTCTAAAAGATTAAAAATATCATATTCAAACAAATAAAAATCCAAGTAATTCATCAAAATGAACAATTTAAAAACAAAAATTACAATAGTCATAAATTAGACACTTAATGTCGTTAGAACTTCACTAGTCCATTTACTGCAAAAGTCATTAGTTCATAATAAACTTTATAATCATAAATATCATATTCACAAACATCATACAAAATGTGCTTCTAAGTCATAATTTTCATCTATATTGTCGCATAAAATCCTTAAACTTGTATATCATATGTTAAAGAAAACGGCGAGCGTTACATCCCTACACTGAACCTTCCCTCGTTGAGTTCCTCTAACATTGCATCCTCATTGGAACCCACCCTTGATGTTGTAGCAAAAGGACAAAGAAATTTTTTTATTAAATGTCAAATTTTTATTTCTAATTGGCATTATTAATTAATATTATTTGTGAGAGGGCATTTAGGTCAAAAAATTATTTTTGCCTCTTTTTTTGATTTTTAATTGGTAAAAGGATGAGATTGAAACAATTTCTTAAAATCTTAAGGACAAATTTGTAGTTTTTTAAAATAAAAGGATAAATCATGAAATAAATAAATCTAGGAGGTATATTTTTGTAACTAACGTAATTTTTGTATTCATATGGAAATGAAATAATTTATAGTAATTTTTTGTATTTATATGAAAATATAGTATTTACATTTTAATACAAATTTTTCTAGGTTTGACGAGGTTGGCAAAAAATTTTATATTTACATAAAACATAGTATTTATGTGTTAATATACTATTTCTTAACCACCGATGATGTCGTAGGTGCCGGCGATGTCCAGCATCGTTTTCACTAAATTTTATATTTATATAGATATATAATGTTTACATATTAATATTGTATTTCTTAGGTCCGACAAGATTGTCAATAAATATATGTATTTACATAAAAATACAATATTTATATATTGATATAATATTTCTTGACTACTAGCAACGTTGCCAGCAACTTTTTTATTATTTGAAAATACAACATTAACATGTAAATACTATATTTCCTAGCTATCATCGGTATTGGCGAGAGATGAGCGTGAGAGATGTGAAGGTGAAAAAGGTAAGGGTATTTGGGGTTTTTGCTTGCAATTTCTCATGAGATAGATCCAATTTCTCATGATATGTTATTTATTATATATTTTAAAAACAGATGATATTATTTACTAATTCTTAGCTCTCTTTTTCCCATGTATGAAGGCTGGCCCAAAAAATGGAAGAGATCTCATGATGTTCGGTATTGTTTTCGCTACATTTTTATATTTATATAGAAATATAAAGTTTACATATTAATATTGTATTTCTCGGGTCCAACAAGATTGTCAATAATTTTTTTATTTACATATAAATACAATATTCACATGTTAATATAATATTTCCTTGCTGCCAGTAACATCGCTAATAAATTTTTTAATTATTTAAAAATATCGTATTAACATGTAAATACTGTACTTCTTGGCAATCACTAGTGTTGATGAGGGATAAGCATGAGAGATGGAAAGGAGAAAAAAGTAAAGGTATTTTGGGGTTTTTGTTTTCAAATTTCTCATGATATATTATTTACTATGCATTGTAAAAACATATGATATTATTTACTAATTCTTTGTGCTCTTTCTCCCAAGTATGAAAGCTGGCCCAAAAAATGGAAGAGATCTTGTGTGCTAGAAGTTTAGAGTAAATGAGGTGGTGCACCATTTTTTTACTATCACTTTTGTATTCATCTTCTTCTTCTTCTTTCCTTTGATTCATGCAATTTCTCCTAGCTAAAAGACTAAAATACATTTAGATAACACATATTGGCCTAACCTTTATTCAAAATACTTGGGAATAATAATGTTTTTATATTAATTAGAAGTGATATGTACACCTTTTTCATAAAAGTGATAAAATTGAAAAACAATATAACAGAAATGGTATTTCTCATATTGACCAAGAAGTTTAGGACATTGTATATGCATATACATACATGAATGAGAGGCTTATAAAATCAATTTGTTCATTAAGTTATACAAATTCTAATATCCCATATATGTACATTTCTTTTTAATTTGAACTAGATTAGGAATATTAAAAGTCTTAAATATATTGTTAGACTTTCTCTCTCAAGACCTCTCACTTCTTAGAGTTTCTTATTCTTGCAGTGTTTCATAAGAGACCTTTCTCTTCTTATAGTTTCTTATTTTTGTATTGCTTCACCTATTGGAAATGGTTATTATTACAAAAATCATTTTTAAAGGCGGGATGAGGTCATTTTTAACAATAGTTCATAAAATCATTGTTGAATATATGTAAAAACACAAAGTCAAGAGCAAAAGGATGGAGCGTTTTAGATTTTGCTATTTTTGTACATGGTTTTTTGTAACACGTTGTTTAACAATTTTTAACAACGGTCTTCTTTTTAAGTTTTGTAACACGTTGTTTAACAATTTTTAAGAACGGTCTTCTTTTTAAGTTTTGTTATTTATGCTTTTTAAAGACATCTTTTTAAGTTTTGTTATTTATGCTTTTTAAAGATAGTTTTATTGCCGATCTTTAAAAATAATAAAGAAAATGAATACATGTTTACCCGTCTTTAAAAAAAGGCAGTCAATTTTGAAACTATCTTTGAAAAAAATTATAGTTTACACACGTTTCCAAATTGAAAGAGGTGCACCTCTAAAAAAATTGACTTAGGCCCTAAGCTTTAAATAAGTTGTTTTTTTTTTTTTTGGAACCTCTTTCAAAAAAATGATTTCCTCAATAGACAAAACTCATCTTTACTCTCTAGGGTTTATGTATTTTGGACTCTCCACCATCGTTAGGGCTTCGAGAGGTCGCCCCAAATTTAGGTTTAGGATTTACTAGCAAAAGAAGGAACAAAGTAAACACTTTACTCCTCTTTCGAGCTCTATAGTCCATCTTATCAGCACACCTCCTCTTCTAAAGTCCACCAGTTTTTGTGCCTCCGCCTGTGTCTTTGCGCCTTCACTAGCATCGTCATGCCTTTGCAATCTAGCCACCCAATAGAGCTGCTAGAGCCATTGCCTCATTCTCGACAAAGCCGTTCTTCCCACCTCATATCCATGTCTCTTCCTACACATTCACTTCTTTCTTTCTTCTTGGACTTCATTCTTTGGGACACCTATGCCATTCTCCAAGAATACAACAAACAACTTGCCATGTAGTTTTAACAAGTTTTTTAGTGTGTATTTCACACAATACGTGAAAAAGAAGCATGCTTAAATAAGGAATAAGTTTTAACAAATTTTTTTAGTTCACTGTTGTTTCTATGGCTAAATTAATGTGTTTTTCATGCAAGAATTAAAGAAAGGGCGTGCTTAAATAAGAAATAAGCTTTGATAAGATTTTTTAGTTCACTATTGTTTTAATGGCTAGATGAGTGTGTTTTTCTAGTAAGAAGTGAAAAAGGGCATATTTAAATAAAAGAAATGAGTTTTAAATAGTTTTTTAATTCACTAATGTCTCTATGCCTAAATTAGAGCATTTTTTCACACGGGAATTAAATAGGTGGGGTGCTTTAATAAGAAATAGATGTCAACAAGTTTTTCATTTCATTATTATTTCAATTGCTAAATTCGTGTATTTTCTACGTAAGAAGTAAAAAGGGGGAGTGCTTAAATAATAATTAAGTTTAACAAGTTTGTTTAATTCATTATTGTTTTATGGCTTAATTAGTGCATTTTTCCATACATAAACTGAAAAGGGGGTGTGCTTTAATAAGAAATAAGTTTTAGCAAGGTTTTTTAATTAAATATTGTTTTTATGACTAAATTAGTATGTTTTTCATGCAAGTGAAAAGGAGATGTGCTTAAATAAAAAAATTTAGTTTAAACAAGTTTTTCAATTTACTATTGTTTCTATGGCTAAAATAGTGTCTTTTTACCTAAGAATTAAAGGGGGACGTGTTTTAATAAGAATTAAGTTTTAACAAGTTTTTGAATTCACTATTGTTTCTATAGATAAATTAGTGTGTTTTTTTACACAAGAATTTGGAACCAAAACGTGCTTCAATAAGAAATAAATTTTAATAAGTTTTTTAATTTACTATTGTTTTAATGGCTCAATCAGTGTTTTTCTAAAACAATAGTTGAAACAAAGGCGTGCTTAGATAAAAAATAAGTTTAAACAAGTTTTTTTAATTTACTACTGTTTTTATGGTTAAATTCGTTTGATTTTTCACACAAGAATTCAAAAGAGGGCGTGATTTAATAAAAAAAACAAGTTTTTTTTTTTAGTTTACTATTATTTTAATAGTTAAATTAGTGTGTTTTTCTCGTAAGAAATAAAAAAAAGAGTGCTTAAATAGGTTAAAATAGTTTATTAACTCACTAATGTTTCTATATCTAAATTAGTGTGTTTTTTCACACAAGAATTTAAAAGGGGGTGCCTCAATAAGAAGTTTTAACAAAATTTTCTAATTAAATATTATTTCTATGGCTAAATTTGTGTACTTTTCACACAAGAAGTGAAAAAAAGTTATGCTTAAATATAAAATTAGTTTTATTAAGTTTTGTTGATTCACTATTGTTTCTATGGTTAAATTAGTGCGTTTTTTTACACGAGAATTGAAAAGAGGGTGTGCTTCAATAAAAAAAAATAAGTTTTAACTAAGTTTTCAATTCAATATAGTTTTTATTGATAAATTAGTGTGTTTTTTTTTACACAAAAGTAGAAAGGGGGCATGGTTCAATAAGAAATGTTTTAACAAGTTTTTTCGATCCATTATTGTTTTAATGGCTAAATTAGTGTATTTTTCTCACAAGAAGTGAAAAGGGGCGTGCTTAAATAAGAAATAAGTTTTATATAGTTTTTCAATTCACTAATGTTTTTATGCCTAAATTAGTGCGTTTTTTCATACAAGAATTGAAAAGGGGCGTGCTTTAATAAGAACTTAGTTTTAATAAGGTTTTTCAATTAAATATTATTTCTATGGCTAAGTTATTGTGTTTTTCATGCAAGAAGTGAAAATGAAGTATGCGTAAATAAAAAAAAATCAATTTTAACAAGTTTTTTTGATTCACTATTGTTGCCATGGCTAAGTTAGTGTGTTTTTCATGCAAGAAGTGAAAATGAAGTATGCTTAAATAAAAAAATCAGTTTTAACAAGTTTTTTTGATTCACTATTGTTGCTATGGCTAAATTAGTGCATTTTTTACACAAGAATTGAAAATGGAGTGTGCTTTAATAAGAAATAAGTTTTTATAAGTTTTTTAAATTCACTATTGTCTCCATAGTTAAATTAGTGCGCTTTTTCATACAAAAGTTGAAAAGAAGGCGTGTTGGGAGGTATGGCGCCCACATTGGTTTTGAAAAAAAAAAAATCCTTCAATGCTATAAACAGTGCTCTAGATGAGTTTATAAGTGATTAAGAGGAGTATTAGATATGAAAGATTGAAGCAAGAGCATTAAAACCCAATTTTGAATCAATTGAAGACTTTCTACAAACTTTTGGACATGAGGAAGAAGAAGCTCTCAATGACTTGTCGTTTGGCTTCTTTTTTGTGGTCCACTTCCAAAATGACAAATCATTTTGAGTAATCAACTCCCAAACGACATGTTGTTCGGGAAGTTTAGTTTAGCAAACTCTAAACAACAAGTCGTTTTGGGTAAGCAACTCCAAATGAAGTTTATTTTAGTCTTTTTTTACCAAAAAAAAAATCTGAAAAAAATAAAATAATAAAGGAAATAGTTTGTAAAGATTATAAAATAATTTATAAAATTCAAATAAAGTCTAAAAATTAAAATAAATCCCCCAAAATTATAAAAGATTAAAAATATCACATCTAAACAAATAAAATCCAAGTAATTAATCAAAATGGACAATTTACAAACAAAAAAAAACAATAATCATACATTAGGCATTTTATGTTGTTGGAACTTCACTATTCCATCCGCTACAAATGTCATTAATTCATAATAAACATCATAATCATAAAATCATATTCATAAACATCATACAAAATGTGCTTCTGAGTCATAATTTTCATTCATATTGTCGCAGAAAATCATTAAAATTGCATACCATCTATTAAAGAAAAAGGCGGGCATTACATCCCTACACCGAACCTTCCCCCGCTGAGTTCCTCCAACGTCGCAGACTCATTGGAACCTACCCCTAATGTTGCAGCCAAAGGAGGAAGAAATTTTTTTATTAGAAAATGTCTAATTTTTATTTCTAATTTGTATTATTAATTTATATTATTTATACGAGGACATTTATAACAAAAAAAAATTAATTTTGCCTCTTTTTATGATTTATAATTGGTAGAGGGATGAAATTGAAACAATTTCTTAAAATCTTAAGGACACCTTTGTAGTTTCTTAAATAAAAGTGATAAATCATAAAATAAATAAAACTAGGAGGCATTTTTTTTTGTAATTAATCCAATTTTTATATTTATATGGAAATACAATCATTTCTAGTAATTTTTGTATTTATATGGAAATATAGTATTTACTTCTTACTACGAAATTTCCAAAGTCTGACGAGGTTGGCCGTAAATTTTTATATTCATATAAAATATAGTATTTATATGTTAATATAATATTTTCCAGCCACTGATGATGTTGTAGCTGCCAGTGATGTCTGGCATTGTTTTCGCTAAATTTTTATATTTATATAAAAATATAATATTTACATATTAATATTGTATTTCTGGGGCTTAATAAGATTGCCAATAAATTTTTGTATTTATATAAAAATATATTATTTACATGTTTATATAGTATTTCTTGGTTGTTGGCGACATCGCTAGTAAATTTTTTAATTATTTGAAAATACAGTGTTAACATATAAATGTTGTATTTCCTGACCATCACCAATGCTGATGAGGGATGAACGTGAAAGACGAAAAGGAGAAAAAGATAAGGATATATCGAGGTTTTTGTTTTTAATTTCTCATGAGATAAATCTAATTTCTCATGATATACTATTTATTATACATTTTAAAAACATATGATATTATTTACTAATTCTTAGCGCTCTTTCTCCCACGTATGAAAGCCAGCCTAAAAATTGGAAGAGATCTCGTGATAATCGGCATCATTTTCACTAAATTTTTATATTTATATGGAAATATATTGTTTACATATTAATATTGTATTTCTCGGGTCCGACAAGATTGTCAATAAATTTTTATATTTACTTATAAATACAGTATTTACATGTTAATATAATATTTCCTGGCTGTCGGCGACATTGTCAGTAAATTTTTTAATTATTTGAAAATACAGTTTTAACATGTAAATACTGTATTTCCTAGACATCATTGGTGTTCACGAGGGATGAGCATGAGAGATGGAAAGGAGAAAATGTAAAGGTATTTTGGGGTTTTTTTTTTTCAATTTGTCATGTGATAAATCCAATTCCTTATAAGATGCTATTTACTACATATTTTAAAAACGTATGATATTATTTACTAATTCTTAGTGCTCTTTCTCCCAAGTATGAAAGCTGGCTCTAAAAGTGGAAAAGAACTCGTAGTAGAAGTTTAGAGGAAAATAGGTGGTCTACCATTTTGTTTACTATCACTTTTGTATTAATCCTTTTTTTTTCCTTTAATTCATGCAATTTCTCCTAGCTAAAAGACCAAAATATCTTTATATAGCACATATTGCCTAACCTTAATTCAAAATACTTAGAAATAGTAATGTCTATATATTAATTGGAAGCGCTATATAAACCTTTTTCATAAAAGTGATGATATTAAAAAAATAATATAGCTGAAGTGGTATTTCTCATATTAACCGAGAAGTTTAGAACATTGTACATACATATATATACATAAATGAGAAGCTTATAAAGTCAATTTGTTCATTAAGTTATATAAATTCTAATATCCCATATATATACATCTCTTTTAATTTGAACTAGATTGGGAATGTTAAAAGTCTTAAATATATTGTTAGATTTTCTGTCTTAAGACCTCTCACTTCTTACAGTTTCTTCTCCTTCCATTGTTTCATAAGAGACCTTTCTCTTCTTAGAGTTTCTTATTTTTGCACTATTTCACCTAATGGAAATAGTTATTACTACAAAAATCATTTTGAAACACAAGATGACGTCATTTTTAACAATAGAGAATCGTTGTTAAATATATATGTAAAAACACAAAATTATGAGCAAAAGGACGGAGCCCTTCAGATTTGCTATTTTTATGTTTTAAAGATAGTTTTACTGCCTGTCTTTAAAAAATAATAAAGAAAATGAATACATATTTACCCGTCTTTAAAAAAAGAAAGTCAATTTTGAAACCATCTTCCAAAAAATCTTTATAGTTTACATGCATTCCCAAATTGAAAGAGGTGCACCTCTAAAAAATTGAAATAGGTCCTAAGCTAAAATAAGGTGTTTTCTTTTTTAACTTCTTTAAAAAAAAAATGATTCCCTCAAAAGAGAAAACTAGTCTTTACTCTCTAGGGTTTATGTTTTTTGGACTCTCATCCATTGTTAGGGCTTCAAGAGGTCGCTCCCAAATTGAGATCTATGGTTTATCAACAAAAGATAAAAATAGTGTAAACACTCTATTCTTCCTTCGAACTCTACAGTCCATCCAATCAGCATACCTCTTCCTCCAAATTCCACTAGTTTTCATGCCTCCACTAGTGTCATTGAGCCTTCACTAGTGTCATCATGCCTTCGTAATATAGCTACCCATAGAGCTACTTGAGCCATCACCTCATTTCTGAGAAAGCCGTTCTTCCCACCTCATATCCACTTTTTCCTACATATTCATTTCTTTTTTTCTTCTTGGACTTTATTCTCTGTGACACCCGTACCATTCTCCAAGAATACAACAAACAATTTACCATACGCCTATGTTCGTTTCCCCAAAACACCTTACCATCCATGATCGACAAACACCATCCCACGTCCCTCTTTCTTGGCTACATTCTCTTTGCAACAAGGCCATGTTATAGATCACGACCCGTTGCTTCCAATGTCCCTCTCTTCTTCTTATTTCCTCTCATTCTTTCTCTCATTTTTCCTACGCTTGAGACACACGACTGAGCAACAAACCATTACGCATGCATTGCAACAAGGAATTAACCTCTAAACTTTACCCTCATCACTCACACACCACTCTCCAATCCTCACTAATTCCTTCCCAATTATTTTACAAGCCAAGAACAAGCTTGAATGCCAAACCAAAAGCTGAAATAGATAAAGTTATGATGTGATTGTCGAAACATTTTTGCAGCTATAACAGTGTTTCAGCCATGTCACGAGGTCGGTTTCTTTATCTATTTTTATACAAAGCTTTTTCTATGATATTATGGTATATGTAGGTTTCATGTTATATGGTTTAATGCTTAGTTATGTTTAAGGAATAATTTTTATAGAATTATTACTCTTAAACCTGTTTTTAGACTAAAAATCCATATCGCATGATTTTTCGGAAAGTATAGAAATAAGATTTTAAGAAAATTCCTCTTAGGCATTGTTCATATATATGTTATGTGTCTCTCACAAAAATTTCAAATTCAAATATTCTAATTTTGATTTATTTGAGAATTAATGCTAATTGTTGCTTATTGTTATTCTTAAACTATCTTCAAATTTATTGAAATGTTTGAGGACGTTCCAAGAGTGTTTAATACCGTGAAAATTCATGAATGCTTATTTTTGTGTGTAGTTGTTATCTACAAAATTTTGGTTCTATGTAAATGTTAAAAATTAAGTTAAAAATCTTAGAATATGCACTGCTTAGTTGTTAGTAGAATTCTAGCAATGTTTTTGTAAATGTTAGAATGTTAGAAAAATACGTAGAGTAATCCAAGTACAATGAAAATAAATCTACTACTATATATGGATATTAGGAACATTATACTAAAATCTTAGATCAAGTGGAATTTGTGTGGTTTTAGAAATTTTCATGATAACTGACTACCCATAGGGCATTTCTAGTGACAGTTTGTTTTGTTATTACTAAAATACAGAAAAATTTTTATAGTAGCTTAAACCTGATGAAATTAAATCTAATTATATATTTAGATGTCTAGTATATCTTGTTATTGTTGGAAAAATAGTACGCAATGAAATTTTAAAATTTTTTATATCAGAGTATTTTTCAAAACAAAAGTTTAACACACTATATGCATAAGTTAACCAGATCTTACTAACCTCTGTATACTGAAAAGCTCCTGCAATCAGTGAAGAGAAGTAATATTCCAGAAAGACCTTAACTAACTGGCCTTCTTTGCTATTCTTTATCCTCGATCGAAGTGACTAGGGGCTCTGTCACGGCCTGGAGTACGGGAGGTGACGTGGTGGTTTAATTAAGTTAATTAAGTAAAGATTTAATTAAAATCAGGGTTTTAGAATTAAATTTATAAATAAAAATGAGATGATTTTAAAATCGTTCGAATGGAATAAATTAAAGAAATAAAATAAACCATCATACTAATTAAGCAAATAAAAAGAGCATTAAAAATATTTAAATATGGGGTGGAACGAGTATGGGTCCCACTGGCCTACATATTGTGCACACATATGTAGTACTGACAATATTACAATACAACCACAGTCCAAAGACAAAGAAAGTTAAAGATTTTACATGCCTTGATTTGTTGTACTACAACCTACCCAAATCTTCTACTGGTCGTAAGTTCGATCAGCGGACTCTTCTCCGATCCTTAGCTGATATACACCTATGGGGTAAGATTTTAAAACAATAAAAACGTGAGCGAAAGGCTCAGTAGGACTATTTCTTAAAATAAACAGATAAATATTCTAATAGAACTTTCTAAATAAATAAATAATTAAATAAATCAAATAAGTATTTTCATTTACTAAGACTTCATTGAAAACAGTTTGTCAAAAGTACCTTTTAATTCTCTCGGGCAAACCAAATATTCACCACCGAAGTGGCCTAGCTGGGTTTCGGGACCTGCCCCCAAAGTCGTTCACTATAGGACCTGATCTCTGATATGGCATCATGCCCATATATCTTTCGTTAATTATTAAAATCTCTGTTTACCGAATATAGTCATTTACATTCTTTATGAAGTTCATTATGAACATTTCTCAATCATTTATCAAAAACATTTGATAAAAATCTATTTTTGGCTTAAATCATTTTGAAATAGGGCTACCAAAGAAAAATGGTAGAAGTCCTACCTCGATATCCGCGTCGGTGTCCCACACTGTAATCTTGGTCCGCTATACGTTAGCTCCGCGGATCCACGCACAACCTTAAATACAAACTAGGTCTATTAGTATCTAATCTAAGATATCCTATGATATTAAATCATTTCATAGTGTCCTAGTATGCCACTTAGGTTTATAAAATCATTTTATAAAGTTAGAATTTCAATCGGGGTTCAAAACAATAAAAACGGGTGAAAAATCACAAAATTGAGTTATGTTCGGTCGACTTGTCGGTCCCCTTGGTTCGGCCGATCGAACCGTATAGTTCGGCCTGTCAGAAGTCCAAGTCCGATCGGCCGAAGTTTCCCAGGTTTGGCCTGCTGGTCGGATGAATCCGGCTTGCCGAACACATGAATCTGGCCTGCCAAAGATCAAGTTCGGCCTACCGAGTTGGAAAATTCTAGAATTTTTCAGGCACAGGTTCTCGGCCTCTCGAACCCAAATCTTTAATCCAACTTGTTTTTCTCAGTTCTCAGGCATGGATAATGATCAAAATTGATAAATAAACATTATTAAACACTTTTCAACTCATCAAAACAAGATTTAAGCAAGATTTTCTCAAAAATCCAAAAATAGAGAAAATAGAGGAAAAATGAAAAATCTTGATTTCAATCCATTTTTGATCAAATAAAGTTTCAATTCTAGCTATTCTAAGTTACTCTAACCTAGATTAAAGCTTTTCTAAGCTCAAACGAGCTCAAATATCAAAATACAAGAAAATTTAAAAAATAGAAAAACTTTTAAATTTTAGAAACTAACCTCAAATCGAAGCTTTAAAACAATTTTGAAATCGTCCAATCAAGTTCCCAAGCCTCAAATTTGCTTACTCGAAGCTTGAAATGAAAATTTGTTTTCAAAATTTTAGAGAGAAATTGAGAGAGAGAGAGAGAACCGAGAGAGTGAGAGAGGAGAGAGAGTGAGGGAAAAATGAGAGGAAGAGAGAGAAAAGATAAAATAAATAGAAGAAGAGAGAGAAAAGTGGTTGCATAAGACTGTGTGCAACTACACACTGTTTTCAAATCAAATTGTTTCATTGAAATTTAAATTAACAATTAAAAACAATTTAGAATAATTAAAAATTATTAAAAGAGTAAAATAACACAAAGTTACTTAATTTTCACAAAATAATCAAATTAAATTTAAAATGCTCATTATGGCATACTAATCCACCATTTAGTATTCTAATATCATTTAATTAACTTCGGGGTGTTACAACTCCCCACCCCTAAAAGAAATTTTGTCCTCGAAATTTACAAATTGATTCAAAAATAAAATAAATGCGGATATAGCTCCCGCATTCTCGATTCTAATTCCCAGGTGGCTTCATCAACCCCGTGATGCTGCCACATGACCTTAACTAATGAGATCTCACGACAACGCAAGCTAATCACTTTATGGTTGATGATCTGAATCAGCACTTCTTCGTACATTGTGTCTTCCTGAATCTGTACATCTTGGAACGAAACGATCTTATCTTGCTCAGGTGGACACTTCCGAAGCATCGATACATGAAATACGTCGTGAACATGCGAAAGTTTTGGAGGAAGGTTGAGTCGATACGCAACCACACCAACACGTTGAGTAATCACTAACGGTCTAATGTATCTTGGCACTAGTTTTCCTTTCACTCCGAATCGCAAAATGCCCTTGCGAGGTGATACCTTTAAGAGTACGAAATCTCCAACCTCAAATTCCAAAGGTTGACGTCTTCTATCCGCATAGCTCTTCTGTCGACTCTGAGCTGCTCTCAATCAATCCCGAATCACGACAATCTTCTCGTTGCTATCACTAATATCATCTGGTCCAAGAATAATTCTATCTTCTGGTTCGGCCCAACACAATGGCGATTGACACGGTCGCCCATACAGTGCCTCGAACGGTGCCATACCGATACTTGATTGATAGCTGTTGTTGTACGCAAACTCTACCAGATGTAAATACTTTTTCTAGTTCCCGCCAAAGTCTAACACACAAGCACACAACATATCTTTGAGAATCTGAATAACTCGCTCAGATTACCCATCGGTCTGAGGATGAGATGCCGTGTTGAAGTTCAAATCTGTACCCATGGCCTCCTGAAAGCTCCTCTAGTACCTAGCATTAAATTTGGTATCCCTATCTGATGTGATGGACAAAAGAACTCCATGCAATCTCACTATGTTCTGTAGATACAATTCCCTAAGAATCCTCCTCGAACATGTTGATCTGAACAGAATGAAATGAGCTGATTTTGTCAATCTGTCGACCACGACCCAAATCGCATCGTGCCGTTGCTCCGTCCTCGACAATCCGGTAAGAAAATCCATCGTCACGTGCTCCTATTTCCACCTTGGAATAGGAAGTGGCTGAAGCTAACCTACTGGCTTCTGATGTTCGGCTTTCACTTGAAGATAAATCGCGCATTTGGCCACGTATTCTTGAACGTCCTTCTTCATGCCTCTCCACCAATATTGCCTCTTTAGATCACGATACATCTTTGTACTCCCTAGATGAATGGCGAACTGAGACCTATGAGCTTCGTCCATTACAGCCTTCTTTACTTCTGCGATAGCTGGAACCGCCAAACGTTTCCTGAAGTACAATGATCCATCCGCATGTATCCTCCATTCTTCGAACTGCTCCCCGTTCTGAATCCATGTCCAGATTCCCTGAAGATGCTGATCTTGCCACTGATTATGCTTCACCATCTGAACAAGAGCTGGGGTTGTCTCCATATGATACACTAAAATAGGATCGTAGTCCCCGCAACACTGTAGACCGAACTCACTTACTGTCGTATCCCTTTCTAATCTTCGAGAGCCAAACATGCCAATATCCCTGAAGACTTCCGACTGAGCGCATCCACGACAACATTAGCTTTCCCGGGATGATACTGCAACACAAAATCATAATCTTCCATATATTCTATCCATCTCCGCTGCCTCAAGTTCAAATCCCTTTGAGTCAACAGATACTTCAAGCTCTTGTGGTCGGAGAAAACCTGAAATGTTGCCCCGAACAAATAACATCTCCAGATCTTCAATGCATAAATCACCGCTGTAAGCTCTAGATCATGGGTAGGATAATTTCGTTCGTGATGTCGTAACTGTCTTGATCCATACGCTACCATGCATCCCTGTTGCATCAACACGAATCCAAGTCCACGTCCTAAAGCATCCGTATAAACCTTGTACGGCTCGTCACTGCTGGGAATGATCAACACTGGAGCTGAAGTCAACCGATTCTTCAATTCTTGAAAGGTGAACTCACATTCTTCATTCCACTCGAACCTGACATTTTTCCTAATCAATCTTGTTAACGGCGCTGTTATCTTTGAGAAGTCCTTCACGAATTTTCTATAATATCCTGCAAGTCCCAAGAAGCTGTGGATCTCCGCCACATTCCTCGGTCGTTCCCAATCCACAATGGCTTTGATTTTTGACGGATCCACTGAGATACCTTGTTCAGAAATGACATGACCCAGAAATTTGACTTCCGTCAACCAAAACTCACACTTTTCTTTCTTGGCGTATAACTGATGTTCTCGCAGAGTCTGAAGCACGATCCTGAGATGCTGCTCATGCTCCTCCCAAGTCTTAGAATAAACCAAGATATCATCAATAAACACAATCATGAACTGATCCAAATAAGGCCTAAATACCCTGTTCATCAAGTCCATGAAAGCTACCGGAGTGTTCGTCAATCCAAACGACATCACTAGAAATTCAAAATGTCCATATCGAGTCCTGAAAGCTGTCTTAGGAATGTCCTCTTCCTTAATCCTAAGTTGATGATATCCTGACCTCAAGTCTATCTTTGAGAAGTACCGCGAACCTCCCAACTGATCAAACAACTCATCGATCTTGGGCAATGGATACTTATTCTTCACTGTGACTCGATTCAATTGCCGATAATCTATGCATAACCTGAGAGTTCCATCATGCTTCTTAGCAAACAAGACCAGCGCTTCCCAGGGTGATGTATTATTCTGGATATATCCCTTATCAGCACGCTCCTAAAGTTGCTTCCTGAGTTCTTTCATTTCTGCCAGCCCCATCCGGTAAGGTGCTATAGAAATAGGTGCTATCCCCGGAAACAATTCAATACTAAACTCAATCTCTTGATGCGGTGGTAATCCTAGTAGCTCGTCGGGGAAGACATCCTCAAATTCGTCTACCATTGGAATCACTGCACGTCTTCTCAAAACATTGGGCTCTCTTTCCAAATCCATGAGAAAGGCATAGCAAGCTGCGCTCTTCCGCCCTCCGAGACATGCTCTCACAAGACGCTCACTCATTAATCGATCACCACCACCCTGGTAGGTGATTACCGTCCCCCTATCTGACACTAGGGTCACTTTCCTAAGTTGGCAGCCTACTACTACACTGTATCTGGATAACCAATCTATCCCTAAGATTACATCATAGGTTCTCATGGGGATTACAATTAAATCACTTTTTAAAATCTCATCCCCGATCTTTATTTTACCAGCTTTACAAATACTATTCACACACACCTGTCCCAAGGGTGAAGTTATAACTAAGGGTTCATCAAATTCTTCTATCTCTAATCCTAAGGCATGTATAAAAGAACTCGAAATGAGAGAATAAGTGGCACAAGTATCAAACAACACGTGTGCTAAGGACTGAGAAACCATGATCGTACCATCGACAACTGCGTTATTGGTCTGGGCATCTGAACTCCCTGATGTTATCACGTGAACCTAAACTGGAGCTTTTCCTTTACCTTTACCCACATTACTAGTTCCTAGATTAACTGGCCGATACTGCTGCGATGATGGCGACTGGACACTAGTTGTACTCGACGCTCGATACTGAGGGACGTTACGCTGAAAGTCCTGCAGTTGGTGTCCTTGCGCTGGATGTGACATTTGCTGAGGAGAGAACTGATGAAATGGAAGCTGAGGATACTACTGAGGCTGAGGTAGAGTCTGAAGCTAAGGCTGATGACTAGCTCCTTCTTCAGTCTAAAATCCTAGGCGAGCACTCCTGATCGGGCAATTCCTCTTGTTATGTCCTGGCTGCTGGCAATAATGATAGTGAAAACTATAGGAGTTGCTGCGCCCGCTGTTGGATAAACTGCTGCTACCACTGTTCACGCCACCCTGTTTGCTCTTTCCCGGAGTCGGTCGACTGTTGACACTCCTCCTGCCGCTCCTCTGTGGTCCTCCTGATGCCTTAGCTCGATTCTCACAATACTATGCGTAGTCACTCTCCACTGATATTGCTGATGACACAAGCTCTCCAAAATTCTTAAGTCGTAGAGCAACTATTTGTCGTCGAATAGGGGCTTTGAGTCCGTCTTGGAATTTGATACACTTCTCACGCTCCGATACCATTGTTGAGGGAGCAAACCTGGCCAATTCATTAAACTTTGCTTCATATTCCCGAACTGACATATCGTCCTGCTGTAACCTATAGAATTCTGCCGCCTTTTGATCCCTGTATCCCTGCGGAAAGTACCTATCATAGAACAGCTCCTTGAACCTATACCAATCAATATTACCATTATTCTCTAGATGCTTTGCTTGCTTCCACCAGGTATTAGCACCACCTTCAAACTTATATGCAGCGAATTCCACGCGATACTCCGCTGGCACACCAAGCGTATCCAAGTGTTTCACGATCGAGTCTAACCAATATTCCACCACCTATGGATCCCTAGTTCCATCAAAGGTCGATACTGACGCACATCAAAATTCCTTCAAGTACGTATGCCGACGACTAGCTTCAGAATCATCTGGTCTTGCCCTAGCTGCCATCTACCGAAATGCTACAAACATAGCCCTCATCATGCCCTCATCGTTTCCAAACTCGGCATCTGCGGTCGAGCGACGTCTAGGTGCCATTCTCTCACTTCTGAAAAAAAAATTTAGACTGTCAGTGGTATCCCATTGTCGTACCTATATGTGCACAATTCTCAAGGTTCATAACCTTGAGCTTTGATACCATTCTGTCACTCCCCGGAGTATGGGAGGTGACATGGTGGTTTAATTAAGTTAATTAAGCAAAGATTTAATTAAAATCAAGGTTTTAGAATTAAATTTATAAATAAAAATGAGATGATTTTAAAATCGTTCGAATTGAATAAATTAAAGAAATAAAATAAACCATCATAATAATTAAGCAAATAAAAAGAGCATTAAAAATATTTAAATATAGGGTAGAACGAGTATGGGTCTCACTGGCCTGCATATTGTGCACACACATGTAGTACTGACAATATTACAATACAACCACAGTCCAGAGACAAAGAAAGTTAAAGATTTTACATGACTTGATTTGTTGTACTACAACCTACCCAAATCTTCTACTGGTCGTAAGTCCGATCAGCGGACTCTTCTCCGATCCTTAGCTGATATACACCTATGGGGTAAGATTTTAAAACAATAAAAACGTGAGCGAAAGGCTTAGTAGGACTATTTCTTAAAATAAACAGATAAATATTCTAATAGAACTTTCTAAATAAATAAATAATTAAATAAATCAAATAAGTATTTTCATGTACTCAGACTTCATTGAAAACAGTTTGTCAAAAGTACCTTTTAATTCTCTCGGGCAAACCAAATATTCACCACCGAAATGGCCCAGCTGGGTTTCGAGACCTGCCCCCAAGGTCGTTCACTACAGGACCTGATTTCTGATATGGCATCATGCTCATATATCTTTCGTTAATTATTAAAATCTCTGTTTACCGAATATAGTCATTTACATTCTTTATGAAGTTCATTATGAACATCTCTCAATCATTTATCAAAAACATTTGATAAACCAATAGAGAAGTTATCTAATTAAAGTAGTCATATCTAGATAATCTTTAAAAAAATAAATATTCTTGATAATTCAATAAGTTTATCTTGAATTAATTCAAAATTAATCTAACCGATAAACAGACATTAATTATCTGATCTCGATAATTCAACAAGTTTATCTTGAATTAATTTTATCACAAAATTAATTCAATCGATAAACAAACATGAATTATTTAATTTTACCATATTTTAGCTAATCTGATAAATCTAACATAAGTCACCAATTATTAAAAAACCACGCTGTATCATTATAGGATTTTTGTGAGTTAGCAAAGGGGACCAAATGGACCTATACAGTTTAAGCTCCCGATAATTATGAAACCTAGTATCCTAGATATACATTTTATAATTATCAACTCCAACGCTGCTCCACTAAAAGTTGGAGATGCACTTTTAAACTATATAGAATTACGAAGCCCGAATAACTAAGTCTGCATGACAAATCATAGTATATCGTATCCCCATAGGATTATCCATAATCAACCTAAGAACAAGTTATGTCTTATCTTTCCAATTATTTTTATCTTATGTTCTATTATCTTACCATTGGAAAACTTACCATTTAAAGACGGTATACCATTTGGTTACACCTATGTATCCAAATGATTGAGCGCTCTAGTTTTCTAATTACAGGATAATATATATAAGAGGATATCAGCTACTCCTAAAGAGAAGCCATGGATTTCATATCTATGAATAACAGGTCTATGCTATCAAGAGTCATGCCTCCAACGCACCGGTATACGTACTATTATTAAAATGTGAATATCTCCCTTTGGTACATCAAAAGACATAAGTCAAGACAACGGGCTCATTATTCATCTCAGGATTAAGATACAATATATATGATTTTCTAAAGTGAATCGATTTGCCGAGACAGAATTATTAATCCAAATCAATTCAGTTTATGTCCTAATCCAACACATCATCACCTATGATAATGTACCAATGTTTCTATTCATAGAGTCCACCTTCGATGGTCAAGACAAACCATCTCTTGTTAGGAGTATAGACAACATAACAATCTTGTATGAATAAAGCGTCCAAATTTATTCCCTTGATTATAGATTTTATGATTTAGACTGTTACCTTAAGAATCGTGTCTTCTGCATAATCTGTCCGTCATATGCCCAATTCTTAAAGGTTTAGACTGACAGTCTTAGACTATTATTTGCTTAACATATATCCAACAAAAATAAACGTAAAGAGGACAAGATTTGGTATATAAATAATCATAAATAAAAACATGTTACATTTTTACTCCTTAGGGCATACACGTCTAACAATCTCCTACTTGCACTAAGTGAGTAAATATGACAAATCTTATATCCCCATAGCTTCCACATGCCTCTCGAAGACTCTCCTAGTAAGTGTCTTCGTGAATGGATCGGCTAAATTGTCCTCTAATGCGATTTTGCACACCGTGACATATTCGCCCTCGACAAAGTCCTTTATCACATGATACTTCCGATCAATATGCTTACTCTTCTTGTGAAATCTTCATTCCTTAGCATTACCTACCGCTGCACTATTATCACAGTACAGTGATATCGCCTTATCTATACCAGGAACTACCTCTAGATCCCCAAGGAACTTGTGAAGCCACACTGCTTTTTTTGAAGCATCACTAGTTGCCACATACTTGGTCTCCATCGTTGAATCCGAAGTGCAATTTTGCTTCACACTTCTCCAACCGATGGCACCGTCGCCCAAAGTAAATACAAAACCCAAAGTTGATCTCTTAGAATCCAGACATAATTGGAAATCTAAGTTAGAGGAGTCAAATCCTCACTCGAATATACAAGCATGTACCTTCGAGTCCTTCTCAGGTACTTGAAAATATGCTTGGCTATAACCCAGTGGTTCGGCCCCAGATCTGCCTGAAATCGATTTACAATCCTGATCACAAAACAAATATCTGGTCGTGTGCAAAGCATGGCATACATGAGACTACCCACTGCTGAAGCATAAGGCACTTTTTCATGTATTCTCTTTCCTCCTCAGACTTTGGAGAGTCTTTCTTAGAAAGAGTAATTCCAGACCTAGATGGTTGCCCACCTTTCTTGGAATCCTGCATTGCAAACTTCTTGAGAATTTTATCTATGTAGCCGGCTTATGACAAAGCTATCATTTTGTTCTTCCTATCCCTAAAAATCTGGATACCGAGAACAAAATTAGCCTCACCCAAATCCTTCATATCAAAGTGCTTAGTCAACCATAATTTGACCGATGACAACGCCCTAATGTCATTGCCAATTAGCAAAATGTCATCTATATAAAGTAGAAGAAAAACCACCTTCTCGTCCTTAATGTGTTTGTTCACACATGGTTCATCCATATTTTGTAAAAACCCATAAGTCTTGATCACTTGATCAAATTTTATGTTTCAAGAACGGGAAGCCTGCTTAAGTCCAAATATTGACTTTAGCAGCTTACAAACTTTACCCTTTTGACTCTTAGTCTTGAACCCGTCTAGTTGTTCCATATAAATGGACTCATCAAGATAGCCATTTAGAAAAGTTGTCTTGACATCCATATGCCAAATCTCTTAATTGAGAGCAGCAGCTATGGACAAGAGAATCCGGATGGACTTAAGTATGGCTACAGGCGAAAAGGTTTCCTCGTAATCGATTCCTTCCTTTTGCGTGTATCCCTTAACTACCAATCTAGCCTTAAAGGTTTTGACTTTTCCATCCACCCTTCTTGTCCTCTTGTAGATCAATTTACACCTTATGGGTTTTACCCCTTCAAAAAGATCTACAAGTTCCTAGACTTGATTAATCTCCATAGGCTTCATCTCTGCATTCATGGCCTTTGTCCAAAGTTTTAAATTAACATCCTCTATAGCCTCTGCGTAAGTATAAGGATTCCTATCATGTTCATCCAATTTAGCTAAGAAGGCCTTACCATTGAACATATACCTCCCGGGTTGACGCCTGATCCTCCCACCACGCCGAAGCCCCTTAGGTTTTTGTTCAGGTTTGTTTGGTTTTTCTATATCGATTAGAGTGGTTTCTACTAGAACTTTCAAAGTGATCGAATCACTCTTTAACTCCTCAAGCACTACTTTGCTTTGAGGCTTAAAGTCGTCTATGTAACTCTCCTCAAGGAGAGTTGCATGAGTTGAAACCACGACTTTATTTTCCTTTAGGTTATAAAAACAACCCCCTTTAGTCCCTTTTGGATATCCTACAAATACACAAACTTTTGAACGTGCTTCCAACTTATTTGCATCCTTAAACAAGACATAAGCCGGACATCTCCATATGCGAATATAGTTTAAGGATGTCTTCTTGCCTGTCCACAACTCATGAGGAGTTTTAGGGACCGATTTTGAAGGCACATTGTTCAAAAGATAACATACGGTTTGTAGTGCATTTCTCCAAAAAGATAAAGGCAATGACGAATAACTCATCATAGACTTGACCATGTCCAATAAAGTCTTATTTCTTCTATCTGCTATGCAATTTTGCTGTAGAGTGCCTAGCATAGTCAAAGGAGATAAAATCTCATTCTCTAATAAGTGTCCCAAGAACTCATCAGAAAGGTATTCTCCTCCTTGATCTGATCAAAGTGCTTTTATGGCTCTACACAATTGCTTTTCCACTTTAGCCCGAAACTCCCTAAACTTGTCAAAAGTTTCGCTTTTGTGGTGCATCAAGTACACATACCCATACCTTAAGTAATCGTCAATAAAAATGATGAAGTATACATACCTTCCTTGTGCTCGGATGTTCATTGGTCTGCAAACATTACTATGCATGAGTTCTAGAACCCTTTGAGCCCTATTGCACTCATACCCAAATGATCTTTTGGTCATTTTACCCTCTAAACAAGATTCACATTGAGGTATAGATTCCACCTTTAAGTAACTTAAAGGTCCATCCCTCACCAACCTTTGAATCCTATTTAGGTTCATATGACCAAGGCTCAAATGCCAAAGATAAGTCTTATTAGAGTAAGAAGTTTTAAGTTTTTTAGAGTTATTATCATTCATCTCAGCATTATTCAATAAGTCCATCTTATGTTTGATAAAATATAGATTATTTTGCATCCATCTAGAATAGAAAAAAGATTTGATTTTACGAATCACCACTTTATTATTAAAAGAAACCAAATAGTAGTCTTTAAATAAACAAGATATAGAAATTAAATTCCTCTTAAATTTAGAAACATAAAAACAATCTCGCAAAATCAAAATCCTATAATTATCAAAATGTATATGGACTTCTCCCACTGCTTCAGTTAAGACCAAGAATCTATCGTCCATCTGAAGCATGAAGTCTTTACGAATCAGACTTCTCGTTTCTTTGAACCCCTGTAGAGAAACACAAACATGATTGGTTTTACTAGCATCTATGACCCAAATGTCACTTGATTCCTCAACCAAACAAGTTTATAATACAGAAGATCACACCTACCTCCTCAGGAAAGGAAGTCCTTGCAATTATTCTTGATGTGCCTGACCTTCCCGTAGAAAAAGCACTTTAGCTTCTTTGGGTTCTTCTTCTTTTTCTTCTTGCTCTTGTTGTTAGCAAGAACAAAAGACTTCTCATTCATAGCCTGTTGTTTCTTTCCATTCCCAGGGTTGGGATTGGAACTAGAAGCAGCCACCAAGTTGGCCTCACCATCAGCAGAAGACTCCCTAATCAGCAGTTTGAACTCTTGTAACTTTTTCATTAATTCTATTAAGGTCATATCTCACCTTTTGCTCAAATTAAAAGTAGCTCTAAATGGGATAAACTCCTTAGATAGAGTCTCAAAGGCCATAGTCATTTGAGTTTCAGCATCGATGTAGGCTCTATTGGTTTGTGCCTCAGTGAGGTAACCCATGACCAACATCATGTGCTCTTTTGCAGACATCCCCGGTCTCTATTTATAGTTAAGAAGTTTCCAAAGCGCCCCTTGCCGCTTAGTTAAGGCCTGGCCTCCAAACATGTCTTTCAAATTATCCAAGATCTACTTAGCAGTCTCATAATCCTCATGTTGAGCCTACAACATGTTGTTCATGTTGGCTATAACATAGTAGCGGGCTTGACCATTAGCATCTTTCCAACGATCATATGCTTGGATTTGATCGTTGGTGGAATTTCCTGTAGGCTCAGGAGGACAAGGGGTTGTCAATACAAATTTCAATTTCTCAAAGGACCATATGATGTCTAGGTTTCGTTTCTAATTATTATAATTCTCTCTAGTTAATTGGTTTTTGTCAAGTATCGATGATCATGCATTTTTAGACATTTTTAATCTACAATACAGAATCATATACGAAACATAAGTAAATAGAGCATAATAATTTAGCAAGATAACATAATCATGAAAAAAATATAGAAATGTGTTTATGTGTCAAAACCTTGAAAATATCACAACCTTATAATGATAATTCTCAACTTAGAATTCAACAAGCTCCTTAGGGAGTCATGCCAAATTCAATCAGGAACACAAATCCCTTTCTGATTAATATTTGTCATCTTGGACCCGTATGATCCAGCATATATTAATAATCGTTTCTTTGGCCATTAATTTTATTAACAGAGCTCCTAAGGGAGGTTAATAATAAAATTAACATAAGTGGATAACCATCGTTTCAATATTTTATCCAGATTTATAATCACTACCTAGGGGTGTGCAACGATAAATCATGCTAAAATATATTATCCTCTTAGAGATCCAACCCGATGCATGATGAAGTCCCTTCCTAAGGGTTGGAACCACCAAGTGCTGCTACCTATGAACCAACGATGGAGGCCTTAGGTCCTCTCTTTGAAAACCTTCTCCCACTCAATCTTTTGAAATCAAGGTTTTATTTTAAAACATGCATGAATAATTTTTAATTGAGCGGCACTCCCTAATCTATATGGCATGTTGTCAACATACATGATAAATCATATTATAATGCAGACAAGCAAAACAATCAGGCAAAGCTATAAGCAAAATAATAATAATAAATAACCGTAATATTATGGTTCCACCATAGAGAATAGAAAAAAAAAAGATTACAAGAGAATAATCGAAATATATTATCGATTCTTCATCCTTGGATCCTCAAGCTATATCCTTCTTCATGTAACGCCCATCTTCAAGTCTTCAATTTCGCATAGGTCAAATACTCCATATTTCCAGTCATATCCAAATTTAATGTTTCTCAGAATTGTCCCAAAAATAAAATTAAAACTACATCGAAAACTAGACCTTTTCTAGAAAATTTTTTAGCTCTCTGCCAGCAAGCCAATTTATGTGATCACCTATTGGTCATAACCCACCGACCTACTGATCTTTTAGGTTGGCTTGTCGGTCCTAGTTTAGCCTGCCACCAGAGCCTCCTGATTTCTGCCCCGTGGACGGCCTACTAAACTTGAAGGCCAACCTACCGATCATGCAACCATTGGCCTACCGATCCTAGAAGGTTCGGCATGCCAACCGAGCAGAGATCATCCCTTTTCAAAAAATACAATTTTTTCAATTCATCAATTTTATTTTCAACAATTCAAAAATATAAAATTAGAGACTCAGGAAATACCTAGAAACACCATCATCCATCTTCTAGATCCGCTTTCTAGATCTATTTTCTCCAAATGATTATTTAATTACAAAATTCTTATAAATTTAAAATTAAATAATAATTCCTAGATAGAGATGATAGTCCGCTATCTAATTAAATGAAAAACCTAGATACACATTCTAACATCTAAGGAACCATAACTGGTATAAATTAATTAATTAATAAATAATTAAATAATAATTTAATCAACCATAATTAATTAATAAATATTTACCATATAATCCATGACAACATAAAAACATATAGAAACCCTAAAATGCCAACTTTCTATAAAATTAAATTCAAGCATAGGAGAGATTAAGATTATATAATTTATTCATATCGTATGACCACAAACTTGTAAATTTATGTAAAAAACTGGCTCTGATACCAATTGTTGGAAAAATAGCACGTAGTGAAATTTTAAAATTTTTTATATTAGAGTATTTTTTAAAACACAAGTTTGACACACTATATGCATAAATTAACTAGATCTTACTAACTTTTGTATGCCGAAAAGCTCTTGCAATGAGTGAAGAGAAGTAACATTTTAGAAGGACCTCAAACAACTAGCCTTCTTTACTATTCTCTATCCTAGATTGGAGTAAGTATGGGCTCACATCGTTTAGCTTTTCCATTAACTGACTCTCCTTCCAACCAGTAGAGAAATACCCAAAGCTATAATTCGTGATTTGCAAACGATAGCTCTCTGGAGATTTGCAGAGTCTTACTGACAGAGTTTCACTCTAGATTTCTTAACTGACCTGAATAATAATGAGACTTACTCCCCTTTATATAGAGGTTGGGCCCAGGAGTCAGTCTTTATCAAATAAGGCCTCAAAATTTTGAATCAAAATCAAATTAGAATCAATATTTGATAAAATGAGCATAAAAATACGTGATCTTTTTATTGCCTGGTCGGCAGGTTGAACTGGCAGATCCGCCTATCGAACCTCCTTAATCGGCAGGCCAAACTTAAAGATTGGCCTATCAAACATTCGATAAAAGATCCTAACGAATCTTTATTTTCCACCCAAAAATTATTGGGATAGAGCCTCAGTTTTAATTCAAATAACCCAATGAGAAGTTATCTGATTAAAATAGTCATATCTAGATAATCTCTAGGAAAATAAATATTCCTGATAATTTAAAAAGTTTATCTTGAATTAATTCAAAATTAATTCAACTGATAAAAAGACATGAATAATCTAATCCCAATAATTCAACAAGTTTATCTTGAATTAATTTTATCATAAAATTAATTCAATCGATAAACAAACATTAATTATCTAATTTTATCGAATTTCAACCAATCTAATAAATATGACATTAGTCACCAATTATTAAAAAAACACGCCGTATCATTATAGGATTTTTGTGAGCTAGCAAAATGGACTAAATGGACCTATACAGTTCAAGCTCCTGATAATTATGAAACTCAATATCCCAGATATACATTTCATATTTATCAACCCCAATGCTACTCCACTAAAAGCTTGGAGCTGCACTCTCGAACCATAGAGAATTATGAAGCCCGAATAGCTAAGTCTCCATGACATATTATTGTGTATCATATTCCCATAGGATTATCCATAATCGACTTAAGGACAAGTTCTGACTTACCTTTTTGATTATTTTTATCTTATGTTTTATTATCTCACCATCGAAAAACTTACCATCTAAAGACGGTATACCATTTGGTTACGCCTATGTATCCAAATGGTTGAGCGCTCTAGTTTTTCAATTACACGATAATGCATATAAGAGGATATCAACTACTCCTAAAGAGGAGCTATAGATTCTATATCTATGAATAATAGGTCTACGCTATCAAGAGTCATGCCTCCAATGTACCGGCATGCGTACCACTATTAAAATGTGAATATTACCCTTGGTACATCAAAAGACATAGGTTAAGACAACGGGCCCATTATTCATCTTAGGATTAAGATACAATACATATGATTGTCTAAAGTAAATCGATTTGCCGAGACAGAATTATTAATCCAAATCAATACACTTTATGTCCCGATCTAGTATGTCGTCACCTATGACAATGCGCCATTGTTTTTATTCGTGGAGTTCATCTCGATGGTCAAAACAAACCATCTCCCATTAGGAATATAGACAAGATAACAATCTTTGCATAAATAAAGCGCTCAACTTTCTTCCTTCGATTGCGGATTTTATGATTTAGACCGTCACCTTAAGAATTGTGTCTTTCGCATAATCTGTCCATCATATGTCCAATTCTTAAAGGTTTAGACTGATAGTCTTAGACTACTATTTGCTTAACATACATTCAATAATTATGAACATAAAAAGGACAAGATTTGGTATATAAATAACAATAAATAATTTCTTTGTTGATAAAAATGTCTCCAAAAACATGTTTCATTTTTACTCCTTAAGTCATATACATCTAACAGTTATAATTTCAAAGCCATTAAAATTTTGATGATTTTTGTAAAATTCGCTTATTACATACTGTTCATACCATATTTTCAACAACAGTTTTGTAATTTATGAAATATAAAATAAATATTTATATTGATTTAAAAGTTATGAAATTTAACTTGGTAACATGTGTGGATGTTTGGGACATTGTATTAAAATTTTAAAGTCATTGAAATTTTTTTATGATTTTAGAAAAATTGCTGAGTACTAACTGCCGATCTGAATTTATGAATCTGTCTAGAATGGTGTATTTGTATTTCTTATAAGTGATTGAGCATGGTATTTCTTGTTGCTATGATAATATATATGATGTTTTGAGCATGTTCTTACATCAAGAATATTTCTTTTATCAGCATGTTATAATGTTAAAAGCTTTTGAAACACTTAAGTCGTTGGAGGTAGAGGAAACTATGTACTTGCAAGAGGTTAAGTAATTTGCTACAAGCCAAGTAATTATATTTTCACCTGCAACATGATAAATGATTATGAAAAGCTTTGAAATATGTTATATGTTATTATGTTGTTAATGTTTATGCATTTCTCTTTTAAAAGATCCCTTTTACAATGGTTTTGGAGAATGTATTTTTACAAATGTTTTCAATGTGTATTTTATGATGCATAAGATGTTTTCTCAAAAATATACGTATATGTATCAAATGATTAAGGTATTGCACACCCAATGATGATATTAGTCCTCCAAGGTGGACTATTCCCCAAGGTGGACTTATCATATTTTGTTTGGGATTAGCTACCCCTCTCATCCTGTAATAGCGCACCATAATGATGTTAATGATGCAACGCCAACACCCTAAAGGATAAAATGAATGGTTTTGTTACGGATAAAGGAAAATGAAAAATTATGTTCTTATGAAATGTTCTTTACATACTATAATGATTATGACAAAGATACAACGACTAATGTTTATGATTAAAATTTTCATAACGTTTTGTGAGATTTCAAATATACTTACTAAGCTTAGTACTTACTTAAGTTATATCATGTTATAGATAAGGGTAAGGCTGCAACTATAGATGGAGGATGGACTAACAGATGTGTGTGCAAGGAATGTGGAGTTGGAACATGGAGTCACGTTATGAAAAATAATAATAATAATGCTACATTAAATTTATTTCCGCACATTATGAGACTTATTTAATTGTTACATTTTTACTACTCTTATGAACTCGATGTTATGTTGTTGGATTGTCGAACTTTAGTTTGCAACCATTTATGTATTGTAATTTGATTACACGTTACATAGCTATTACGTTAAGACTCACTATTTTTGCAGATAATCAGTTAGTCGAATACCTTGGGTATTTTGTTGGGCTAACCGAGGAGGAAAACCTTTCAAGGTAAGTAAATATTGAATCTATTCAAATGTCTCGATCATGTGAAATCCTAATAGTAGATACTTAGAAATATACTGATTATTTAAAAGTAAATTAAAATTTTATTTCATATATTCATGTGAGGATACATTTAATTAGTAAACAAAAATAGATCAAAATTCCTAGGTAATTAATTGGATAATACTTATATTTTGAGTTTTTCTATTAAATAATTAAGAAATAACAATGAAAGTTAATAATTCCTATGACGTCGGTAAAAGGGCCATTACAGGGTAAGGTCGTGTGGTGAGAGGGCGGCAAAAATAGGATAGGTGTCGCGATTGAAGATAGTCCAAATTGGAGATCTCCGATTGGGATTCTGATGGGTCTAAGTCCGCAATCACTATCGATAAGGGTCCGAGCTAGAAATTGTCAGCTAAGTTTCTAATGGGTTTAAGGCCATAATCGAGATGGTTGGTGAGGGTTAGACATGCTCCGACAATCTGAGACCAAGCTTTGATGGAGATGGATAGGGGTTGATGGAATGGAGCTGGGACAGTTGGAATTTTCCAACAAGGGGTCAGTAGCTGGGTTGGGTGACGAAGGCAATTGTCAGAGATTTACTAGAGAAAGGACAGGGTGGGGGGAGGGGCTACTTGTGTTGACAAAGGGAAACAAGAAGAAAAAAAACAATAAGAGGGCTGGCTGGGAAGAAAAATAAGGTTAAAAAAAAGTATTACAACTATGTCCTCCAAACTATGTTGTTGAATTTTTAAAAGCAAAAGCTTTTTTTTAAAAAAAAAAAAAATAGAGTACAATTACCCAAACACAACATTCCACCTAAGTATATTATTGTCCTTTTAATTGTCAGGGATAGAATTGAAACAATTTCTTAAGATCTAAAAGATATCTTTGTAGTTTTCCTAAAAAAGAAGGATAAATTATAAAATAAAGAAAACTAAGAGGTATAATTTTGTAATTAACCCAATAAAAATTTACTAGAAATGTTGTCAAACATCATTGGTACCAAGGACATCGTTGGAGATCGATAAATATAGTATTTATCGGTTAATATTGTGTTTACCCATAGCCTATCTTTTAAAACCTAAAACAAATTGTAAATCCATTTTCTTTAAAAGAAAATATTATCAAATCTTTTTTTCTTTTTCTTTTTCCTTTCTTTTACTGTTTACTCCTTGAACACAAATACTTTTTATTTTTTTTTTCATTTTTTTCTTTTTTTCCTTTCTCTCTTGCCAAGGATTAGCTTTGACAAGTGGCAAGCTTCTACAATGGCTAAAACTTGGAATCCAAGAAGGATAGTTTCAGCGATAAAAACAATGAGGAGTTGACAGAATTTGGAAAACCTATGAGAGGAAGAAACAAATAGAGAAACATAAATGAGATCTGGGATGGCCAACTTCAACACTACAAAGGAGGAATGTGATGACGGCTTTGATGTCTTCTCCTCGATCGGAACAAAGTAGGGATGATGAAGACATTCCTCGCAAATCTAGTCACGATCTCTAGGATGGAGATCTGAGTTCGACGGAATTTGACGGCAATGAAAAACAAGCTACTTGGATCGGTGACTCTGTCTATGATTTTCTGGCCACGTATTTGCAACTCTAGCAAGCTTGGCAACACCGAAAACGAGAGAGAAAGGAGAGACGGAGAGAGGAGAGAGAGATGGAGAGCCATGATAAACAGACAGGGAAGAGAGAGAAATCGAGAGAGGGAAGAAAAGAGTAAGAGAGAGAAAAGAATAGGAACAAATTAATTATATGTACTATAGAGGTATTTTTCGGTTTTTAGAGTCCGCTTGGTTCATAGATTTGAATAAAAAATTTGAATGAAAATTTAAATTTTTATGAGAGAAAATACTGTAGCAAAATGATTCAAGCTATGATTTGAATCCACGAACTAAACGCACTCAGTTGTTTTATAATACTGATTTTTTTTTAAAATATGCTATTTATTTTAGTTTTTCAAAATATTTGATGTTATTTACTTGATAAAATATTCTATTTGCTCCCATTTCTCAAAAACTAATGAATCCCTCCAAATTATCTTTAAGAAAGACTGGACTTAACAAAAGCCCAATATATACGAAGAAGACCCCAAGAGCTAAAATGGGTGACCAAACGCTAACTAGGCCGGCCTCTTTCGTAGTACTAGAACCAACCAAAAAAACTAACCCAAAACCAAACAAACCCACAACCCTCTCTCACTCTCTCCTTCTTTCTCTCTCTTACTCTCTCCGACTCGTCCGACGCCGACCTTGCGAGAGCCGAGCGACCCCTCGAACCCTTTCCCCACCATGTTTCGCCGAGCCACCATCTCTCTACTGGGCCGAGCCACCTCCTTCTCAGCCAGGGCTCGACCCTTCTCGAGCGATGTCCCGGCGGCTCAAACCGCTGACTCGGCCTTCGCGGAGGCCTGGAGGAAGGTGATCCCCAACATCGACCCCCCCAAGACCCCTCTCTCTTTCATGCAGCCTCGTCCTCCCACTCCCTCTTCCGTCCCTTCCAAGCTTACCGTCAACTTCGTCCTTCCTTATGCCTCCGAGCTTTCCGCTAAAGAGGTTATTTTCTTTCTATTAATTATCGCTCTTCTGGGTTTGATTTCTTTTTATGCAAGATCAATTGGTTAGTGATCATTTCTGTTTTTTTTATGTGAATGTGTTGTGGATTTGGTGGTACTGATTCTTTTGGTTGTGGCATTATCATTTTTTTTAATCTCCAGTTCGGTATATTTTGATTGAGAATCTGTGTCATTTGGTGCTCTATATCTGTCCTTTCGGTTGAAACCATTTCTGATGTGAAATCAAATCAATTGGGTTTCTGTTTGTTTTGGATTTGTGTGCTTTTGGTAGATGATTTCGTAGTGTGGTTTGATCAGGAACATCTGCCTTTGGTGTGAGCTCTTATGGGTTTGATTTATTTGGCTGGGATTATGTCATTTGAGTTATGAAATTCGATTTTATTGCACATTTTTGGTGTAACAATAACATATTAGTTGATATTCTGAAAAGGATTTTTTATAGGGGCCAGTAGAGAATTTGTTGCTCTTCGAAAATGCGGCTTTCAATTTATTTAGCAACTAACTAAAGTTTGAATTCTTTTTGTAGGTTTCCTACGGATTTGGTAGTGTGAATTGTAATGTTTTTGGTTTGTTTGATTAGAGTTTAGGAGGTTTAAATCACACATTTCTGTTTTATTTTTAGTTCTCAAATGTACTAGAAAACTGATATGGTGAAAAGAGTAGAATTGGGATCGTTGTGATTTTACTCCCAGGATTTACCGCTAACTCAGTACGAGTAGCACTTGAGGACAATTAGTAGCTCTACCTTTTATATTTAAATTAAAAGTGCGTGGACTTTTGAATACAAGTAGTTTCCTAGGTTAATTATCGAGAGCTGAGTTTTACAGAAAATGTGATGCAGCATTTTAGTGTTCCTTGTTTCTCTTTCTAGTCTAGGTTGAGAACATTTGCAGCTTTGCTTAATGTTCTATTGATGTTTAGGTCAATTATTTACAGAAATTCATCTTCCAAATTCATTTCTAATCTTTTCAATGATCCTTATACAACAATTGACTGAAAATTTCTTGTTTAATAACATTTTCTTTTTCTTTATTTTTTATTTTTATTTTTTTCATTTGTGATTATCTGATTAACACAAATTTCAACGAGCCGAGATTTTTTTTTTGTAGGAAATAAACTGAATTGAAGTCTGTCTTTATTTATTTACCATTTTTGTGAGAGAGAGAGAGAGAGAGAGAGAGAGAGAGAGAGAGGAGAAATTGAAAAAAAAAAACAAAGATTTGTTCCGAGCAGATTTTTATTTGTTTCCTCACCATTTTTTAGGTTAGTCCACTACGATGTGTATTTTCTTTTTCCTTGATTTGTGGTTCAGTCCACCTTTTTATTTTGCTCCTAGACTTTCTGTTGGTAAGTTTTTGTTTTGGCTATGGAGCCTGATGAAGGTTATTTGGCATCATGTTAATGCCACTTTTGATGTGTAAAATTTCGTGACAATTGAAGATTTGTTGTATAATCAAAATGTAGAGTTGGATATTTATGTTGGTATTTTTAAGCTCTGAGACTATCTAGTTTCAGACATGACAGATGCTACAGCTGTAGATCAAAATTGTAAACTAACATTTTAACAAGCTGTGACGAGTGCAATATTTAAGAGATAGTGCTTCACTTTAACCCTAAATTTGGCTGGTTCATAAGGGAACTCTTTCTTACAAATGGTACTTCAACTTAAAATTGGATCCTAATGTTAACACAGCTGCATATGTAGCTTATAAATGTGTTCATCCCTGGCAATTTGAAAAGACTATATATACATGTGTTGATATGACATACAACTTTTTTGTATAATTTTAAATTGATTGTATCCTAAGCCAACTTTACCCTAAGCACATGTGCATATATTGAAAAGATTTACATGTGTGTCTTGGCTCTACTATTTAAACTTTTATAGCTTGTATTTTTTCACGAAGTGATAATTCCACTCTACCAATAGCCAGCCTGGCATGTTGCATCAGTGGAAATATTCTCTTTCCTCGTATATGCTACAATATCGCTTTACTAATTTGTGGTTACTTGTAAGCATATGTTTTCTTATTCTCTTTCCTAATTTATGTGAGAGGAAGGTTTGTGCTTGAAGATAAATCACATCTGTAAAACTAATTGACATATTCCCTTAAGTTTTACCGTTTGGATTGGCATATTCTTTTGTGTATGTTGTTAATGATTCCACTTTGAGGTCAGTTGGAAAGCATACACAGAGTGTTTGCTGATATATATGCAAAGAGAGCTGCTGAAGTTTGTGGCTGCATATTTTACATGCAAAACGCAGTGTTTCAATGAGATTAACAAACGTTTGCTTGTGTTTTTTATTTTATAAAAGGGTTCTATGTTACTAAGTAAAATAGAATCTGTTTAATCTTCAACTGCCTGCATTTACAGCTTGCACGATGATTTGAAAATATTTGTTTCTCTTAGAGGCTTAGAGGCTGGAGAATTCCAAAGCGTAGACTGGGGGGCTATTTTTCTATTTGATGTATGGTTGTCGTTTACAGTTTGTCGACAAAATATGTTGCGGAGAAATGGAAATATTGACTATCTGGTGACTTCAAACATGTAAAATTGTTATCTTCCAAAACAGATGAAGAAGGGAAGGATTTTAATCTACATGGCAATGAGATTTTGATTTATGGTCATAAGAACCGTCAGATTAAGCACATAACATGAGCAGTTCATTAGAAATGGTTATGCTGTTAAAATGTTGGCAATAATGCACCTTTATAAGTCTATGTAAAGTGTCTTAAAAAATAAAGAAAGAAAAAAATTTATTGATGAAGTGACTGATCTTGTTGGGAGGTCTAGGATTCAGGCTTCTGGGTGCTGTCCCGCATTGATTCAGTCTGTATACACCATCTGTCCTCATATTTGAAGGGTCATAGTGTTAGTTTATTACTGAAATTTCGTGGGATTTTATGGCTGTAATATCTTACATACATTCACCTGTGCAATTCTCTATGAAAATATATAGACACAAGTGCAGAGCACTGACAAAACCGCTTTCTACGGGGAATTAGAATGTCTTTAGTCAACAGATTTAAGAACTTCTAATACTGCAAGAGTCGTTGTTAATCCCAATTATTATGTGCTACCATGTCTCACTTTCAGCCAATTATGTGTCACTACTCAACAGGTTGATATGGTTATAATTCCAGCAACAACTGGCCAGATGGGTGTTCTTCCTGGACATGTATCAACAATCGCAGAGCTCAAACCTGGGGTCTTGTCAGTTCACGAAGGAAATGACGTGACAAAATACTTTGTCAGCAGTGGTTTTGCATTCATCCATGCAAATTCATTCACCGACATAATTGCGGTGGAGGCTGTTCCACTTAACCGAATTGATGCCAGCCAGGTCCAGAAGGGGCTTGCAGAATTTACCCAGAAGTTAAGCACGGCCACAACCGACTTGGAGAAAGCCGAAGCCCAGATTGGAGTTGATGTGCATAGTGCCCTCAACTCTGCCCTATCAGGCTAGTGATACTAGTCTTTCCTGTTATGCGCTTTTGGCGATTTAGTCAAAATTTTCACTTCTTGCATCTCTAAGGCTGTGCCTCATTTAACGCATCATTTTTTCTTCCGGAGCCAAATATGTTGAATCTTTAAGTATTTGTTTTAGTGCTGAATGTGGAATTGATCTTAATAATCTTGATTCGGTATCATGCTTTCTGAGAGACCTGAGCAAACACTTGCAAAGAAATGTACTTATTTTACTTGCCTAGTGCCCTTTACCTGTTTTACACTGCTCTGTGTGGGAATTCATTTTAATGGGGCTTTAACCAAAACTATGCCCATGCCCTTGACTAGGGCGCTGGAAACGATTGTTTCAAGATAATTAAAAAAAAAAGACCTAAATATAATTGGAATTTGGAAGATGTGTATCAGACATATCTTAGTTTGAGTGATGGATGGCCGAAGTGCCAAAATATTTTAACAGTCAGGTGAAAGGGAGAAAAAAGGTTATTTACTTTTATATCTTGTTTATTAGGTCAATTGATTTTGTATTTCATGGAATTTATACTTTAATTTAAGATTTAATACATAGATTTATTGTCACAACTCGCCTTATTAGGGGCTGTGTTAAAACACTTTTTCTTACGTACTTTTGAAAAATTTAGAAATTCCTTTTTTTTTAACCAATAGTATAGCACACATACATACTAAAACTTTTTTTTATAGTGACAAAATTTCTTTTTCATTATATCATATACTTTGTATTTTCAAAAACAGTTTTATCTTATAAAACCGTACTATATCTCTATAGACAACAAGCTCCAAAAGAACTTATTGTACATTGCAAAACAGAAGTAAAACCGTGGCAGTATCCATACTCATATCTACACACTACTTCATATTCCACCGCTTGTTCAACAATGCAATGACTTTGACCTTTTTGTAGGAGTTTCTACAGCATGAAATAACCTGTGAGTTTAAGCTCAAAAAGTCCAAACTTAGCTATAATGCATCATATGTTAGTATACATAATCCATTTATGCTTTTTTATGAACATTCGTTATTCTTATCATCTCTTCTTTAACTAGGGCCCAAGTGCTTGTATCATATATGCACATAAGTCTTTGTAACACCGAGCCATCATTTCACTCTAACCTTTAACTCTTCTCTACATCGGAAGCTGGTATGACACTTCTTTTATTACGGATTATCTATTTTTCAGTTCAATTATTTAGGTTATCATACCATGCGTGTTAATATACTTACCTTCTAAGTGCAATACATATCCACTTTTCAACTGTGTAACATACACAAGTATATTAGCATAGGAATACTAAGTACATTACATACACATTATTTCAATTGTGTAACATACACAAGTATATTTGCATAGGAATACTTAGTGCAATACATATACATTTAAGCCTACTATTTCATATTGTAGGTGGTTTGGAACTTACTTGTATTGGTTATTACATAAACCGACCTTAGTTTCTTTTTTCTTAATCTTCTAGTGTCTTGTTTGGCCAGTTACAGTGTTATTAGCCAAATTTTTACTATTTTATCTACGCATCAATAAAAAACGTTCATTAATTTACTGATAGGTATATAAATATTTTTTAAAATTTAAACGATGTGAAATATTTATGTACCATAACATGTGCAAGTGCAAATCATAGATGATATGTTATTGTTTATAATATAATGTTGAAGCTTTTTTTAATCGCTACGTTAAATTTTGCTAGCAAAACTTTTCTTGTCTTTTTTTTAATATTTTCTCCAAATTAAGCTATGCTTTAGAAATTAAACAAGGAAAAAGCAGTTGCTAGATTTAGGGTCTATGATAACCAATCGTTGAGAAGAACAATAAAATTTACATTAATTTGAAACTAAAAATATTGAAAAACAAAACCAATAATTCACGCAATGAATTTTCAAGTTCCCAAGTATGCAAATATAGTTAATTGAAATTTTTTTGGTTAAATTTATACATATACTAACACTTACATGTATTATCACATGTTTCCTCTAATGATGTAGAGGTTCCTCTAAAGTTGTATAAGTATATATAGCGGTATAAAACGTTGAAAGTACAAGAAAATCTTACATATAAATTTAAATTTTCAAGTTCAAAATTTTTCATAAATATTTTTGTTTTCGTTTTGTTTTTTTTTTTTTTTTGTTTTTTGTTTTTTTGTTTTTTGCTTAAAGAATCCATTACCTTTATTTTAATACATATAAAAATGAATTTATGATGGGTATAAATAAACATTTGGAATTTGAAACACATATTGAAAGTCTTAATCTGAAGGGAAAAAAATGAATTGAGGCCTTTATATGATATTTATTAGTGAATTATTGCATTTATAATAGGGTGAAAAACTAAATCTAAGATGCTTAAAGCTCAAGGGGCCATAAGCAGCTGCTTAAGTTGCCAAGGCCTTGAGTCAGTACTAAGTCCACGAACCCCATCAAAACAATTAGTAACAAGAATATAACTAGCGGCGCACTTATATACCACCTGTGCATGTTATGTATATGCATATACACAACTTATATGGACAGAAGTAATTCAAAATAACTTTTATATAGACGAGTTACACCCAAGTGCTATGCACGTGGTTAGTAATTGTATCAGTTATTTTCACATGTTAAATTTAGATTACCGTGTTTGAACCAAAGAAAACAAAGTTTAGATTGCCTTTTATTTATTTATTTATTTTAAATATTTAATAGTAAAAATCATAGTTGTTATTTAACATGTAACTATAAATATCACTTTTAAATTTAAAAAATTACATATTAAAAGATTAAATAGGGGCATATATTAAAAAAATAGGTTAATGGGAAGATGTTGGGAAAAAAACTATGAAAAAAAAAAACACATTGAAAAGGATGACAATATAGAACATGTTGTGATGATATCAAAATTAACGAAAAAAGTGTTAGTAATGTACCCTAGGCCAATTATACAATGACTACATATTGATTTCATTACTTTTGCATTTTATTAATAAAGAGGCATTATTATTATTATTTTTTATTCTAATTCTATAAATAGTTAATCTTACCTAAGGTCATCAAGTATGTGACTTGATAGTAAAACTCTTAGGTGAAAATTGAATTATATTTTAAATTATCCCTAGTCGGTCATTATTATTGGGATAATAATGAATGAAGACTAGTATGAAGTTTGACTGATGATTATGTTTTTCTAATCATGTGTATGAGATACTAAGTCAACTCATAGATACATATTTGAGAAATGATGTATTGGATTGACCCGCTATGAGAATACTGCATGGATAATTGTCATAAGTGACTCTCATCACAATAGTATT
>CAMOHE010054373.1:0-16510 GCA_946598075.1 Artocarpus hirsutus | reverse complement strand
CTCTTCTTTTTCTTATTATTCACTATTATTTTAACAATTGATATTATTATTATTGTCATTATTATTACAACAATAATAATAAACCTTACATAATTATTAATGTGTACAATTATTAACTATACACATTCAAAACATTGAAATTCTTGTATCATTGAACTTGGTGCTCACCATTTTTAATTTATGGTATGGAGCTCATGATCACTATTGATCTGGGTTTCTTTTACTGAACTGTTATCATATAGGAATTTCCACATAATCTTAGTAAGTTGGAAATTCCACTTGTGCCAAATAACATCATCTTTTTGGCTCATGCATGAAATTAATAAATCATAAACTCTTGGTTTAGCACATCAAACAATTATTTTTAATTATTTTAATATACTATCATAACATTACATTATTACATGTTTCATAAATAAAGCACATAATTTTGTGCATTCACAACATTAATTATTTCTAAGGTCTTACGGCTATTAAGACCTTTAAATTTGCATATTAATAAATGCTAAACTTGTACTTTCTTAAGTACTTAGCTAACTCATGAGGGAAAAACCCTCAATTAATCATAGCTATTAACGTTTTAATTTTTCGGGTCATTACAACCCTTTTGCTAAATAAAGGGCACAACTAATTATAGCTATACTTTCAAATTGTGCACGCTGTAAAGCGCTATTTTGTCGCGTGTTTGATAAGGTAGATAAGTTAGGACTATGTCTAGCTTGACTTTAAAAGAAGGATTATACTTTAAAAAAAAAAAAAAATTGTTTAGCATGTTCGGAAATAAAGACTAGTCTATTCTTCCCTTGTCGAATAATTTATTAAGTTTTATTTATAAAATTACTATCAAATCTTTTTGTCAAAGTGCACGGGCCATAAAGCGCCATTTTGTCGTAGGTTTGGTAGGAGGGACAAGTTAAGACCAAACTTGAATTTAGAAGGAGGATTTTAAGGTTTTTTTTTTTCTCTTGAAAAAAATTGATTAGCACGTTAGGAAATACAGACAATGGTTGTTCATCCTTTTATGCAAGAAATTATTGATTTTTATTTATAAATTGAGTTTTTAGAAAGTTAAATTGAATTTATAGTTTGAATGTTGATTGATGCCTCCCTCCTTTATGGCTAAAAGAAAACAATATATGCATATAACACTAGTATAGCATAAACATGCATGAAATGCATCTGCATTATGTTGATGTAATTTCAAAAACCAAATGTGTATATATGTAGCTTCAAAAATTATTACTCATCTTTGAAAAATTATAATAATTATTCAAAGAGATGGGTTTTGTGTTTACCAAAAGAAATCAAAATTTACCGTAATATAAAGACGCAACAAATAATGCTACAAATTTACAACAAAAAAGGGGAGTGAAAAGTGAAATTTCACATTACGAATTTAACCGGGTGGGCCCATAGTACTTGGGAGAATCCACTCCTTCGGCCAATCCACACAACTAAACAAAACATACCCCCCAAATAGTTAAAATTGTAAGATCTTGTATATATATATATATATTAAAATCTAATAGCTGTTTAAAATTGTATGTTATATATATATATTGCGCATATACATATATACACACACACATGAGTTTAACAATATTTGATGAAGATCTTATTGTTAAATATTGTAACTCTATCGCTATCAGTTTTTTTACCCTAGTAAAAAATTCTCCTTAGCTTTACTGGGGCAATAATTTTTTGATTCAAAATTCGTTCGTGCGCGCCTTAAATTGTCATTCAATCTAATGTAATTCATTAATGAATTCGTTCGTGTGCTCCTTAAATTGTCATTCAATCTAATGTAATTCACTAATTCATTAATTGTTAAATTCATAAAAGATTTAGGTGACGTTTGGTTTGATGGATTGGAATAGGAATATGAATAGAAATATGAATTTAAAGGAATGAAAATATGAATGGATTGTAACACCCCGAAGTTAATTAAATGATATTAGAGTGTAAAATGGTGGATCAATGTGCCATAATAAGTGTTTTAAACTCAAATTTACCATTTTGTGAAAATTAAGAAACTTTATGTTATTTTACTTTTTAATAATTTTAAATTATATTAAGTTGTTTTAATTGTTAATTGAAATTTTAACAAAGTAATTTGATTTGAAAATAATGTACTGTTACACACGGTTCAATACAACTAATTTTCTCTCTCCCTCTATTTAAATCACTCTCTCTCTCTCCTTCACTCTCATTTTTCTCTCTCTTCTCTCTCTCTCCCATGCACTCTCTCTCTCTCTCTCGGTTCTCTCTTTCTGTCTCATTCTCTCTCAAAATTTTTGAATCAAAATTCGATTTCAAGCTTCGGGATTGTGGATTGAAGGCTCGGGAACGCGATTGAGCAACCACAAACTCGATTCAAGCTTCGATTCAAGGTTAGTATCGAATTTTCAAACATTTTCAATTTTTTAAATTTTCTTGCATTTTGAAATCTAAGTCTTTCTAAGCTTAGAGAACCTTCAATCTAGGTTAGATGAACTTAGATTAGCTAGAATACAAACTTTGTTTCATCAAAAACAGATTTGAATTAAGATTTTTTATTTTTCTCTAATTTTTCTAATTTTTGGGCTTTTTCAAAAATTTTGTTTAAAACTTGTTTTAAACCATCAAAAAGTAAGTTACTATGTTTTTTTATTGTTCATGATCATTATCCATGCCTAAGAATTGAGAAAACATGTTAGATTTGAAGATTTGGGCTCGAGGAAGCCAAGACCCGTGCATGAAAATGTTTGGAATTTTTCAGATCGGCAGGCCGAAGTTTAAGTTCGGTAGGCCGGATTCATGCGTTCGGCAGGCCGGATTCATCCGACCGGCAGGCCAAACCTGAAATGTTCGGCCGACCGGACTTAGATTTTCGACAGCTCGAACTGTACAGTTCGGCCGGCCGAACCAGGGCGATCGACAGGCCGACCGGATATGGTGCAATTTTTGTGATTTTCACCCGTTTTCACTATTTTGAACCCCAATTGAAATTTCAACTTTATAAATGATTTTATAAACCTAAGTGGCACACTAGGACACCATGAAATGATTTAATAACCTAGGATATCTCGGGTTAGATACTAATAGATCTAGTTTTCATTTAAGGTTGTGCGTAGATCCGTGGAGCTAACGTATAGCGGACCGAGATTACGGTGTGGGACACCAGCACGACATCAAGGTAGGACTTCTACCCCTTCTTTGGTAGCCAATTTTAAATGTTTTGGCCTCAAAGTGATTTTTAATAAAATGTTTTTCAATGATTGGTTGAAAAAGGATTTTCTGTAACTGTTTTCCTAAACAGTAGATTGAGGTATTTTCATAATAAACCTCATAATAAATGTTAATGATTATATTTGATAAATAGAAATTTTAATTATAAAAAGATATACGGGCATGATGCCATATCAGAGATTGGGTCGTGTAGTGAACGACCTTGGGGGTAGGTCTCGAAATCCAGCTGGGCCACTTCGGTGGTGAATATCATGGTTTGCTTGAATTAATAAAAAGGTACTCTTGATGAACTATTTCCAATATACTTTTGATAAACAGAAGTACTTATTTAATTTTATTTTATTTTATTTATTAAGAAGTGTTCTATTAAACTATTTATCTGTTTATTTTTAAAATATAGTCCTACTGAGACTTTTGCTCACATTTTACTTGTTTTTAAAATCTTACCCCATAGGTGGATATCAGCCTAGGATCGGAGAAGAGTCTACTGATCGGACCTACGACCAATAGAGGATTTGGTAGGTTGTATTATAGAAATTCAAGGCATGTAAATTCTTAACCCTCTTTTCTTTCAACTGTGGTTGTATTGTAATGTTGTCAATACTATGTGTGTGCACAATAAGTGGGCCAGTGGGACCCATACACACTTCACCCCATATTAAATTATTTTATTTGTTCTCTTTATTTATCTGAATATTATAATTGTTCATTCTAAATAAACGATTTTAAAATTATCATATTTTTATTTATAAATTTAATTCCTAAAACCCAACTTTTAACTAAATCCTTATTTAATTAACTTAAATAATCTACCACGTCACCTCTCGTACCCCAGGGCGTGACAGAATGGTATCAAAGCTCAAGGTTATGAACCTTGGGAATTGCGCACACATAGGTACGACAATGAAATACCACTGACAGTCTAAATTTTGTTTTCAAAAGTGAGAGAATGGCACCTAGACAATGCTCGACAGCTGATGCCGAGTTCAGAAATGATGAGGGCATGATGAGGGCTATGTTTGCTGTATTTCGGCAGATGGCAACAAGGGCAAGACCTGATGATTCCGAGGCTAGTCGTCGGTATTTGTACTTTAAGGAGTTTCGACGTGCATCTGTATCGACTTTTGACAGAACTAGGGACCCGCAAGTGGCAGAATATTGGCTAGATTCAATTGTAAAGCATCTGGATACTCTCAGTGTACCAGCAGAGTATCGTGTGAAATTTACGGCATATAAGTTTAAAGGTGGTGCTAATACCTAGTGGAAGCAAGCGAAACGCCTGGAGAATAATGGTAATATTAGTTGGGATAGGTTTGAGGAGCTGTTCTATGATCGCTATTTTTTGCAAAGATACAGGGATCAAAAGGCGGCAGAATTCTATAGGTTGCAACAGGATGATATGTCAGTTTGGGAATATGAAGCGAAGTTCGATGAATTGGCTAGGTTTGCTCCCTCAGTAGTGGCATCAGAGCGTGAGAAGTGTATCAAATTCCAAGACATACTCAAAGCCCCTATTCGACAACAGATAATTGCTCTGCGACTCAGGAACTTTGGAGAGCTTGTGTCATCAGCAATATCAGTGGAGAATGATTACGCACAGTATTGTGAGAATCGAGCCAAGACGTCAGGACGACCACAGAGGAGCGGCAGGAGGAGAGTCAGCAGTCGACCAACTCCAGGAAAAGACAAGCATGGTGGCGTGAATAGTGGCAGCAGTAGTTCATTCAGTAGCGGGCGTAGCAACCCCTACAGTTTCTATTGCCATTTTTGCCAACAACCAGGACATATCAAGAGGAATTGCCCAATTAGGAGTGCTCGCCTAGGATTTCAGACCGAAGAAGGAGCTAGTCGTCAGCCTCAGCTTCAGACCCTACCTCAGCCATAGCAGTATCCTCAGCTTCCATTCCATCAGTTCTCTCCTCAGCAAATATCATATCCAGCGCAAGGACATCAACAGCAAAATCTTCAGCATAATGTCCCTCAGTATTGAACACCGAGTATAGCTAGCGTGCAGTCGCCATCATCGCAGCAGTATCGGCCAACTAATCCAGGATCCAGCAATGTTGGCAGAGGAAAGGGGAAAACTCCAATACAGGTTCATGTGATGACATCAGGAAGTTTAGATGCCCAGACGAGTAACGTAGTTGTCGATGGTACGACTATGGTTTCTCAGTCTCTAGCACACGTGTTATTTGATACTAGTGTCACTCATTCTCTCATTTTGAGCTCTTCTGTGCATGCCTTGGGATTAGAGACAGAAGAGTTTGACGAACCCTTAGTTATAACTTCAGCCTTGGGGCGGGTGTGTGTGAATAGTATTTGTAAAGCTTGTAAAATAAAGATTGGGGATGGGATTTTAAAAAGTGATTTGATTGTAATCCCCATGATAACCTATGATGTAATTCTAGGGATGGACTGGTTGTCCAGATACAGTGCAGTGGTAGACTGCCAACTTAGGAAAGTAACCCTTGTGTTTGATAAAGGGACGGTAATCACCTACCAGGGTGGTGGTGATCGATTAATGAGTGAGGGTCGTGTAAGGGCATGTCTCGGAGGGTGGAAGAACGCAGTTTGTTACGCCATCTTCATGGATTTGGAAGGAGAGCCCAGTGCTTCAAGAGGACGTGCAGTGATTCCAGTGATAGAAGAATTTGAGGATGTCTTCCCCGACGAGCTACTAGGATTACCACCACATCAAAAAATTGAGTTTGGTATTGAATTATTTTAAGGAACAGCACCGATTTCTATAGCACCTTACCGGATGGCGTCGGCAGAAATGAAAGAACTTAGGAAGCAGCTTCAAGAGCTTGCTAATAAGGGATACATTCGGAATAGCACATCGCCGTGGGGAGCACCCGTTTTGTTTGCAAAGAAACATGATGGAACTCTCAGGTTGTGTATAGATTATCGACAGCTTAATCGAGTCACAGTAAAGAAGAAGTATCCTCTGCCTAGGATCGACGAGCTATTTGATCAGTTGGGACGTTCGCGGTACTTCTCGAAGATAGACTTGAGGTCGAGATATCATCAACTCAGGATTAAGGAAGAGGACATTCCTAAGACAGCTTTCAAGACTCAGTATGGATATTTTGAATTTCTAGTGATGCTGTTTGGATTGACGAATGCCCCGGCAGCTTTCATGGATTTGATGAATAGGATATTTAGGCCCTACTTGGATCAGTTCGTGATTGTGGTCATCGATGATATTCTGGTTTATTCTAAGACTTGGGAGGAGCATGAGCAGCATCTTAGGATCATGCTTCAGATTCTACGAGAACACCAGTTGTATGCCAAGAAGGAAAAGTATGAATTTTAGTTAACAGAGGTCACATTTCTAGGTCAAGTCATCTCCAAGCATGGTATTTCGGTGGATCCGTCTAAGATAGAAGCCATAGTGGATTGGAAACGACCAAGGAATGTGGCAGAGATCCACAGCTTCTTAGGACTTGCAGGATATTACAGGAAATTTGTAAAGGATTTTTCGAAGATAGCAGCACCGTTGACGAGATTGATTAGGAAGAATGTCAATTCGAGTGGAACGAAGAATATGACTTTGCTTTTCAAGAATTGAAGAATCGGTTGACCTCAGTACCAATGTTGATCATTCCCAGCAGTGACGAGCTGTACGAGGTTTATACGGATGCTTCAGGACATGGACTTGGATGCGTGTTGATGCAGCATGGACGCGTGGTGGCATATGGATCGAGACAGTTATGACCTCACGAGCAGAATTACCTTACTTATGATTTGGAGCTCGCAGTGGTGATTCATGCGTTGAAGATCTAGAGATGTTATTTGTATGGAGCAACATTTCAGGTTTTCTCTGACCACAAGAGCTTAAAGTATTTGTTTACTCAAAGGGATTTGAACTTGAGGCAGCGGAGATGGATAGAATACATGGAGGATTACGATTTCATGTTGTAGTATCATCCTGGGAAAGCTAACGTCGTTGCAGATGCGCTCAGTCAAAAATCTTCAAGGATACTTGCATGTTTGGCTCTTGAAGATTGGAAAAGGGATACGACAGTAAGTGAGTTCGGGCTATAGTATCATGAAGACTACGATCGCATTTTGGTATATCACATGAAGATGATCCCAGCTCTTATTCAGATGGTGAAATAGAATCAGTGGCGAGACCAACATCTTCAGGGAATCTGGACGCGAATTCAGAATGAAGAGCAGTTCGAAGAATGGAGAATAGATGCAGATGGATCATTGTACTTTAGGAAGCGTCTAGCAGTTCCAACTATTATAGAAGTAACGAAGGCCGTAATGGACAAAGCTCACAAGTCTCAGTTTGCCATTCATCCAGGGAGTACGAAGATGTATCGTGACTTAAAGAGGCACTATTGGTGGAGAGGTATGAAGAAAGACATTCGAGAATACGTGGCCAAATGTACGACTTGTCTTCAGGTGAAAGTTAAGCATCAGAAGCCAGTAGGTCAGTTCAGCCACTTCTTATTCTAGGGTGGAAATGGGAGCACGTGATGATGGATTTTCTTACCGGATTGCCAAGGATGGAGCAGCGGCACGATGCGATTTAGGTCATGGTCGACAAGTTAACAAAGTCAGCTCATTTCATCCCGTTCAAGTCGACATGTTCGAGGAGGATTCTTGGGGAATTGTATCTGTAGAACATAGTAAGATTGCATGGAGTTCCTCTGTCCATCACCTCAGATAGGGATACCAGGTTTAATGTCAAGTATTGGAGGAGCTTCCAGGAAGCTATGGGCATAGATTTGAACTTCAGCACGACATTTCATCCTTATACCGATGGGCAATCCAAGCGGGTTATTCAGATTCTTGAAGACATATTACGTGCTTGTGCGTTAGACTTTGGTGGGAACTGGAAGAAGTATTTGCATCTGGTGGAGTTCACATATAACAACAGCTATCAATCGAGTATTGGTATGGCACCGTTCGAAGCATTATATGGATGACCGTGTCAATTGCCAGTGTGTTGGGCTGGACCAGGAGACAGAGTTATTCTTAGGCCGGATGAAATTTGTGATAGCAACGAGAAGATTGTTGTGATTCGGGATCGACTGAAAGCAGCTCAGAGTCGGCAGAAGAGTTACGCAGATAGAAGATGTCAACCTTTGGAATTCGAGGTTGGAGACTTTGTACTGCTGAAGGTATCACCCCGTAAAGGCATCCGCGATTCGGAGTGAAAGGAAAACTCACGCCAAGATATATTGGACCGTTCGAGAACATTCAACGTGTTGGTATGGTTGCTTATCAACTCAACCTTCCCCCAGAACTTTTGCATGTTCACGACGTATTTAATGTGTCAATGCTTTGGAAGTGTCCACCTGAGCAGGATAAGATCGTTTTGTTCCAGGATGTACTGATTCAAGAAGACACGACATATGAAGAAATGCTGATCCAGATTATCGATCGTAAAGTGATTAGTTTGCGTTGTCATGAGATTCCATTAGCGAAGGTCGTGTGGCAGCATCACGGGATTGATGAAGCTACCTGGGAATTAGAATCAAGTATGCAGGAGCTGTATCCGCAATTGTTTTATTTTTGAATTAATTTGTATATTTTGAGGACGAAATTTCTTTTAGGGGTGGAGAGTTGTAACACCCCAAAGTTAATTAAATGATATTAGAGTGTAAAATGGTGGATCAATGTGCCATAATAAGTTTTTTAAACTCAAATTTACCATTTTGTGAAAATTAAGAAACTTTGTGTTATTTTACTTTTTAATAATTTTAAATTATATTAAGTTGTTTTAATTGTTAATTCGAATCTTAACAAAGCAATTTGATTTGAAAACAGTGTACTATTGTGCACGGTTCAGTGCAACTAACTTTCTCTTTCCCTCTATTTAAATCACTCTCTCTCTCTCCTTCACTTTCATTTTTCTCTCTCTCTTTTCTCTTTCCCGTGCACTCTCTCTCTCTCTCTTCCACTCTTTCTCGATTCTCTCTCATTCTCTCTCAAAATTTTTGAATCAAAATTCGATTTCAAGCTTCGGGATTGTGGATTGAAGGGTCGAGAATGCAATTGAGCAACCACAAACTCGATTCAAGCTTCGATTCAAGGTTAGTTCGAATTTTCAAAACTTTTTTAATTTTTCAAATTTTTCTTGCATGTTGAAATCTAAGTTTTTCTAAGCTTAGAGAACCTTCAATCTACGTTAGATGAACTTAGATTAGCTAGAATACAAACTTTGTTTCATCAAAAACGGATTTGAATAAAGATTTTTCATTTTTCTCCAAGTTTTCTAATTTTTGGGTTTTTCCAAAAATTTTGTTTCAAACTTGTTTTAAACCATCAGAAAGTAAGTTACTATGTTTTTCTATTGTTCATGATCATTATCCATGCCTAAGAATTGAGAAAACATGTTAGATTTGAAGATTTGGGTTCGAGGAAGCTAAGACCCGTGCATGAAAATTTTTGGAATTTTTCAGATCGGCAGGCCGAAGTTTGAGTTCGGTAGGCCGGATTCATGCGTTCGGCAGGCCGGATTCATCCGACCGGCAGGCCAAACCTGAAAATGTTCGGCCGACTAGACTTAGATTTTCGACAGGCCGAACTATGCAGTTCGGCCGGACGAACCAGGGTGACCAACAGGCCGACCGGGCATGGTGGAATTTTTGTGATTTTCACCCATTTTGACTATTTTGAACCCCAATTGAAATTTCAACTTTATAAAATGATTTTATAAACCTAAGTGGCATACTAGGACACCATGAAATGATTTAATAACCTAGGATATCTCGGGTTAGATACTAATAGATCTAGTTTTCATTTAAGGTTGTGCGTGGATCTACGGAGCTAACGTATAGCGAACCAAGATTACAGTGTGGGACACTGGCACAAGCATCGAGGTAGGACTTCTACCCCTGCTTTGGTAGCCAATTTTAAATATTTTGGTCTCAAAGTGATTTTTAATAAAATGTTTTTCAATGATTGGTTGAAAAAGGATTTTCTGTAACTATTTTCCTAAATAGTAGATTGAGGTATTTTCATAATAAACCTCATAATAAATGTTAATGATTATATTTGATAAATAGAAATTGTAATTATAAAAAGATATACGGGCATGATGCCATATCAGAGATCAGGTCGTGTAGTGAACAACCTTGGGGACAGGTTCTGAAACCTAGCTAGGCCACTTCGATGGTGAATATCATGGTTTGCCTGAATTAATAAAAAGGTACTCTTGATGAACTATTTTCAATATACTTTTGATAAACGGAAGTACTTATTTAATTTAATTTAATTTAATTTATTAAGAAGTGTTCTATTAAACTATTTATCTGTTTATTTTTAAGATATAGTCCTATAGAGCTTTTCGCTCACATTTTACTTGTTTTTAAAATCTTACCCCATAGGTGGATATCGGCCTAGGATCAGAGAAGAGTCCGCTGACCGGACCTATGACCAATAGAGGATTTAGTAGGTTGTATCATAGAAATTCAAGGCATGTAAATTCTTAACCCTCTTTTCTTTAGACTGTGGTTCTATTGTAATGTTGTCAATACTATGCGTGTGCATAATATATGGGCCAGTGGGACCTATACACACTTCACCCCATATTAAATTGTTTTATTTGTTCTCTTTATTTATTTGAATATTATAATTGTTTATTCTAAATAAACAATTTTAAAATTATTATATTTTTATTTATAAATTTAATTCCTAAAACCCAACTTTTAACTAAATCCTTATTTAATTAACTTAAATAATCTACCACGTCACCTCCCGTACCCGAGGCGTGACATGGATTGAATAGTTTATTCACATTCATTTGTTTGACTGAACATTAATTGGAGTCATAATTATTATTTTTGGCAAGTCATTAAAATGGATAAAATAGTAATTGTCTTGATGTAAACACCCTTTTATTCGGTCTTTAATAATGTTTTATAACTAAATTAAATTACGTTCTAAACTGTCATTTTATATATTTTTTTGAATGTTTATAAGTTTTTTTTTATTTCATACATGATTAATCGAAATATTTATATTTTTGATATATGACTAATTACTCAAATAAGAAAATAAAAATAAACTTATAAACTATGTTAAAGCATGATCAATATTATTCTAACATAAAAGGTCTCATTATATCTAAAAAAATAAAAAATAAAAAGTCTCAAATATGATATTCATAATTATCAAATCATCAAAATAGTAAAATGATTTAAATAAATATGTCTCTTTAAAGTTATTGTCAACAAAACTAGAAGATTATATCATATTAGCCAACTTTGCAAGTACCTATAGACCACAAAAAAATTGAGTGTAGCATAGTCACAAAGAATTAAGCTACTTGTTCTATGTCGATCAAGCATGGAAAGATTAGTGGTTCTTACCAACTCTTCATTTATCTCCATTTTGGTGGAATAATTTAGGGAGGGAAGGGATAATTTAGGAAGAAATTTTTTCAATTAATATAAGTTTTGCAATAAATAAATTTCCCTTTTGGAATTGTTATTCAACCATTTTGGTGGAAAAGCAATTGTATTGGAATGACTATTCTTGTGACTTTTTGTCTAATCAAACATAGGAATATGAATGATTGAATTAATTTAGAAATTGTCATTTCATTCCAATGGTCATTTCATCAAATCAAGCGTAACCTTAATATTCAAGGAGAAATATATAGCTAACTTAACACATATTAATACTTGCCACCTAATTCAAGCTAACTAGTTGATGATGTTGTGATAAATTAAGGGTATTTGTTCAAATTTAAAATATTATAAAAGAAAATTTTTATTTTTTTAAAAAATAAAATAAAACACAAGATGTAGTGTAAGACCGTATGTCTAGTGTAACGGATTTTTGGGAAGGAAAATTTGGGGTTTGCTTATACAAGATATATATGGACTTGTTTTCAATGGTTATGTTTACAGTTGTTACATTTTCAATAAGGGTATATTTTAACAATAATTGATGATTTAACATGATGAATATGGGTGTGGTTTTAATGGCTACGTTTTCAATAATAACTATTATTATTAGCCGTTTGATATAAATCAAATGGTTGTAATGAAGCAAATAGTTGATCAAAAAATTTATGATTATTAATAAGATTGAATTCTTATCATATCATATCATTAATTGTTATAAAAATATATCCTTTTTAGATATGTAATTATTGGAGACATAACCATTAAAAAAAGTCATATATATATATATATATATATATATATGTATAATGAAGGGAAGTTTAGGAAAAAAGGACAACCTATTTTGTCCATCTTAACATGCCCTTTTAATTAAAGAATTTGTCACCCGATTAACTGTTAATTTCATAAACCTTAATGAAGCTTATTAAGTTGCTGAAATCTTCTTTTCTAATTCTCTTAACATTTTCTCCCTATAATCGCTCATGACCCATTCAACATAAGAGTATATCAATCCCTAAATGTTAATATGAATGCATATTGAAACTTTACTATAAAAAGAAATATTAAACCTACCATTTTGTGTTACATCGACAACTATATATGGCATTTAGATTTGCCACCTTCTTTTTTTTTTTTTGGTTTTAAGTATTAAAATCTAGTCTATTAGAAATAAGAAGAAGGAAAAAGAAAATAACAAAAGATCATCAAGAATCAAGGGATATCAAATTAAAATACAACCTTCCATATTTATTACAATTAAAGGCCAATTCCTTTTTTTTTAAAATAAAAATAGAAATAGAGGCCAATTCTTCGACAGCCATATTCACCCTTTCTATTTTTAACCTTAGTTGATAGGTCTTTTATTTTCTTGAAGCTTTAATTATTAATTTGGCTTACAATATTGTAAAGTTACCATCTTCTTGAATTAACAATAACATACATGGGAGTCACGTTTCCTCCTCCTTCTTCTGCTCCTTCTTCTTATAATACTTCTTTTAATTAAAGGAGTCATGTTATTTTCTTCTTCACCCTATTTAATTGTAAAAATTAAGTTTTTTTAGGTCCCAAATAATAGCGGTCTCCTGGTCCTAATCGTATCCTGTAACACCCTTAGATTTTTAAAGTGGAATTTATTATGTTAAGATTAATTATTAAGTGCGCCCGTGTAAATTGTCATCGTTAATTTTAGTTATTTGAAGATTTTATTGTATTTGTTATATCTAAAGTTTGATTTTTGGTTTAAAAATATAAAATGATATTTTTATCCCATATGTTTTCCTTATTTACGAAAATGCCCTTGGAGCTTTCCTTTTCTTTTTCTTTTTCCCTTTCCCTTTCCTTTTTCCCTTCATTTTCATGCTCTCTTTCTTTTTCCTCTCTTTCTCGTTTCACCAGATGCTCTCTCTCTTTCTCTCTAAAAATTTTCAAACTCAAGCGCTTTACCATTGATTTAAGGCCAAGGATTGAAGTTCAAATTATCAAGTTTTTATTCAAAAACGTCATCAAAGGTTAGTTTTCTCTTTTTCTTAAAATTTCAAAGTTTAGATTACAATTTTTCAAATTTTCTTTGATTATTGAATTCGAGCTTCATTGAGCTTAGATAATGTTTAATCTAAGCTTATAGGACTTATTTTACTATGAATCTAAACTTTATTTGAACAAAAATTAGTTTAATCAAAATTTTTACATTTTTCTTAGATTTTCAAATCTATTGTGAAATTGAGTTTAAATTTGGGAAAATTGTTCAAACTTATTCTATTATGATTTTCTATGCTTTTTATATGATTTTCATGATCTGGAAATTGAAAAACAGGTTTTAATTTGAGATTTGGAGCTTGGAAAGGTCGAAACTCGAAGTCTGGGGTTCCCTGATTTTGTCAGTTTGGCAGGCCGAACTTGATCTTTGGCAGGTTGGATTCATGTGTTTTGCCAGTCGGATTCATACTATCAGTAGGCCGAACCTGGGAAAATTCTGCCGACGGGACTTAGTTTTTCGGCAAGCCGAATTGTGCAGTTCGGTAGGCCAGACCAGGGAATTCGGTAGGCCGACTGTGGACTTAAAAAATTGTATTTTTCTTCCAGTTTTTAATGTTTAATGATTCCGAAATGTTTCAAAAAGGATTATAATTTTGTATTATTATTATTTTGAGTCAAAAGGGCACATTGATAATTAAACTAACGTAATGATATTTGTTGAAAGTAATTTATGATTTTAAATGCAGTTTTCAAGGCTTTAAATGTATATAGAACATACGTTGGATTTTATTTGGAGCTTACGTTATTGGATTTCAAATGAGATAGGATATTTTCATTCCTTCCTTTGGTAGTCCTTTTTAAATTGTTTTGGCCAAGTCCATCTCTTAAATGTTTTCTTTTAATAATGATTTATGTCATTGATTTTGAAGAATTATATTTTGATATTTATTTCGGATTTCCAAAACCCCTACGGTGACGTTTTATCAAAGATTTGTTCAAGTAAGTATTTATCAATCTTTATAAATAAATTTTTGAGACTTGTTTTAGTAAATATGATTTGTGAATGATATTTGAAAATAACTTGTTTTTAACTAATTATCCTACTGAGCCTTCCGCTCACGTTTTTCCTATTTTTAAATATCCTCTTCCAGGTTTTAAAGAGGGAGGAAGGTCCCAGAATCGGAACCTGGCTCTTGGGATTGAAATGGTATTTTTTATGTAACTGTAGTATGACACGTGTACTGTACGACTTGTCGCAATGTCGCTGTTGATGTCACTTTCGTCTTTGTGAGCCCCACCGCGTCATCTATTTCAAAGACGATTTTCAGTATTTTTATAGTATTATTATTATTGATGTTATTTGTATTTTATTTACCTACCCACCTTCGTGGCTAGCTTCCACATGATGGTGAATGAGAATGAGATCTCGGCTCCATCTTTGTGGTATTCACGTAATGATGACTGCCGATAATGTCATTTATTTATGATGATATTTATTTTAAATGAGAAATCTAGTTAATTTATTTATTTTCGACATATCTTTATTTATTTTTCTGTCTATTTACATTAATTTTCATTTTATTTACCTAAAACTACTGACCCCTCCCGGGAGCGTCACATATCCAGTCTCCTGTCAATGTTAAAAAATGTATATGTGAGTTTCTGTAAACTTTTTGTGGTATTAAAGGGAATTATTGCTTGACTAGATGGTTAATCTCAATAATAGCTTGAAGAATCAAATGATGCTAAGCTCGTTTACATTGTCGCAGCAACTTCTTTTCTTTATATTTCTGGTAATTGTTCTACTAAATCCCTTGCGATAGTACATTAATTATATCATGCATGTTTCTTACAATGTTATTGTTTGGGTTTCTAAACTTTTAAGTGAGACACTAATAGTTCTCAAGTTTTTTAAATGTTATGCTCGTGGTATTATTGTAACAAAAACATTAAAAACTGATGGATTATATTAGATGAGGCACACATGATCTAGTTTAACCACTCACTTAAATAAAATTACTAAAAGTAATTTTATTAAATTTCCTCTCATTGGTGAATTACGTGTTCTTCATGTGAGGAAAACCATTAGATTTTTAACGTTTTTGCAATGCATGTACCATAAACACAACATTTGGAAAGCTTAGAAACTATTAATATGTCAGTAAAAACTTTTAGCAAGCAAAATGAGACAACTACTCTCTATATATATATATATATATATATATATATATATTTATGGTAGACAATTTCTATTCATCATAAACAATAGTGCAATTAACCCTATTTTATTTAGAAATTCAAATTCTCTTAAATAAACAAGGTCGTACAAGGCCATTAAATATTACCCATCAGTTGTACTTGTTCAATGCAGGCAATTGTAGTGCTTCTACATCTGGGTTTGTTGGTACCATGTTGGTACGGTATGGTCAAACATGTTGAATAACATGCGAATGTGAGTTCTCGAAGTTTCCATTCTCAGATTCTCGACGTTTACATTCCCAACTGCAATCTGAGATTGATAAGATGGCGAAACTTCTTAATCTCATGAGCTCTTCTTACACAACAAATTTAGCTAGAGTTTTAGACTCGTCTCTCAACGGATCAATAGAGGACATGATGAGGACCTGGAGGACATGAACATAGCCAAGAATGATCCAAACTCTATAGAGCTTGTAATTGAAGTGGATGATACAGGAAAAGGAATCCCAAAAGAGACAAAAGGAAATTTTTGAAAACTACGTCCAAAGTCAAAGAAATATCTGTCGGACAAGGAGGCACTGGCTTGGGGCTTGGCATTGTTCAATCTCTGGTGAGTACAGGTTTTTTTTTCTAGAAATGATGAGAACTTATATGTGAAACATTACAACATTTGAGTTGTTGTCTAGATAATTTGTAATTTTATTATATTTTCATTTCAACAGTATTTCACTGGGGGA
>CAMOHE010054372.1:0-12880 GCA_946598075.1 Artocarpus hirsutus | reverse complement strand
ATAGTCCGGCCTGCCGAACTGCCTTAACACTCAAAATCATTCATAACAGTTAATTAACAATAAAAATACCATTAATCATATAACATTAATGACATGAATATTTGAGCACATCAATTCCACGCAAGCGTCACCTGTCATAACACTTAGAATAAAAATGGTTAGCACCATTTATCATATATCATAACATATATCATGAGTATAACTCTTATATCGTCATTAATATAACATTTAACGTCATCATCATAACATTATTCGTTACATCGAATAAGGCGGGCGTTACATGTTAGACGCTCCCTGAAGTACTACGATCCATCCGCATGTATCCTCCATTTTTCAAGCTGCTCTCTGTTTTGAATTCGCGTCTAGATTCCTTGAAGGTGCTAGTCTGGCCACTGATTCTGCTTCACCATCTGAGCTAGAGCTGGGGTCGTCTCCATGTGATACACCGAAACGTGATCGTGGTCTTCGTAGTACTCTATTCCAAACTCGCTCACTATTGCGTCTCTTTTTCAATCTTCAAGAACTAAACATGCAAGTATCCCTGAATACTTCCGACTGAGCGCATCCGCAACGTTAGCCTTCCCAAGATGGTACTGTAACGCAAAATCGTAATCCTCCATGTATTCCATCCACCTTCGCTGTCTCAAGTTTAAATCCCTTTGAGTAAACAGATACTTCAAACTCTTGTGGTCGGAGAAAACTTGAAATGTCACCCTGTACAAATAACATCTCCAGATCTTTAGCGCATGAATCACTGTTGTGAGCTCTAAGTCATGAGTAGGGTAGTTTCGCTCATGAGGTCGTAACTGTCTCGATCCATACACTACCACGCATCCATGTTACATCAACACACATCCAAGCCCACGTCTTGACACATCTATGTAAACTTCGTACGGCTCATCGCTATTAGGAATAATCAATACTGGAGCTGAGGTCAATTGATTCTTCAATTCTTGAAAAGCGAGCTCACATTATTCATCTCACTCGAATCTAACACTCTTCCTGATCAATTGTCAACGGCGCTGCTATCTTTGAGAAGTCCTTTACAAATTTCCTATAATATCCTGCAAGTCCCAAGAAGCTACGGATCTCTGCCATATTCCTTGGTCGTTTCCATTCCACTATGGCTTCTATCTTAGACAGATCTACCGAAATACCATGCTCGGAGATAACATGACCTAGAAATTTGACCTTTGTCAACTAGAACTGACACTTTTCCTTCTTAGCATAAAGCTGGTGCTCCCCTAGAGTCTGAAGCACGATTTTGAGATGCTGCTCATGCTCCTCCAAAGTCTTAGAATAAACCAAGATGTTGTCAATAAACACAATTATGAATTGGTCTAAGTAAGGCCTGAATTTCCTGTTCATAAGGTCCATGAAAGCTACCGAAGCATTTGCCAATCCAAACGGCATCACCAGAAATTCAAAATGTCCATACCGAGTCCTGAAAGCTATTTTGGGAATGTCTTCTTCCTTAATCCTGAGTTGATAATACCCTGACCTTAAATTTATCTTTGAGAAGTATCGCGAACCTCCCAACTGATCAAATAACTTGTCGATCCTGAGCAGAGGATACTTATTCTTCACCGTAACCTGATTCAGCTGTCGATAATCTATACATAACCTGAGGGTTCCATCATGCTTCTTTGCGAACAAAACTGGCGCTCCCCATGGTGATGTACTATTCTGGATGTATCCCTTATCAGCAAGCTCCTGAAGCTGCTTTCTGAGTTCTTTCATTTCTACCGACGCCATCCGATAAAGTGCTATGGAAATCGGTGTTGTTCCTGGAGGCAACTCAATACCAAATTTGATCTCCCGATGCGGTGGTAATCCTGGCAATTCATCAGGGAAGACATCTTCGAATTCATCTACCACTGGGACTGCTGCGTTTCTTCTCAAGGTGCTAGACTCTTCTCCTAGGTTCACGAGAAAAGCATAACAAACTACGTTCTTCCGCCCTCCGAGACAAGCCTTTACAAGACCCTCACTCATCAGCCGATCACCACCACCTTATTTTCCACTAATATTGCTGATGACACAAGCTCTCCAAAGTTCCTGAGTCGCAGGACAACCACCTGCCGTCGGATAGGGGCTTTGAGTCCTTCTTGAAACTTAATGCACTTCTCACATTTTGATGCCACTGTAGAGGGAGCAAACTTGGCCAATTCATTGAACTTTGCTTAGTATTCCCGAACCGACATATCACCTGGCTGCAACCTATAAAATTTTGTCGCCTTCTGGTCTCTATACCCCTACGAAAAGTACCGATCATAGAACAGCTCCTCAAACCTGTCCCAACTGATGTTACCATTATTCTCCAGGCGCTTTGCTTGCTTCCACCAAGTATTGGCACCACCTTTAAACTTATATGCCGCAAATTCCACACGATACTATGCTAGCACACCAAGAGTATCCAAATGCTTCACGATCAAATATAGCCAATATTCTACCACCTACAGGTCCCCAGTTCCATCGAAAGTTGGTACAGACCCACGTCGAAATTCCTTAAAGTATGTATGCCAACGACTAGCCTTGGAATCATCTGGCCTTGCCCTGGCTGCCATCTGCTAGAATGCAACAAACATAGCCCTCATCATGCTCTCATCATTTTTGAACTCTACGTCAGCTGTCGAAAGGCGTCTAGGTGCTATTCTCTCACTTCTGAAAACAAAATTTGGACTGTCAGTGGTATTTCATTGTCGTACCTATGTGTGCACAATTCCCAAGGTTCATAACCTTGAGCTCTGATACCATTCTGTCATATCCTAGAATATGGGAGGTAACATGACAATTTAATTAGGTTAATTAAATATAAATTTAGTTAAAATATAGGTTAAGAATTAAGGAATTTATTTAAGAAAATGTGAAAAATTTAAAATCTTTTTGTAATGAGTAATTACAATATTTAAACAAACAAATAAATTAATAAAATAAACAATAAGGAAATGATAATAGAAAAATGGAATGGAACAAGAATAGGTCCCACTGACCCACATCTTGTGTATACACATAGTACTGACAATATTACAATACAACCACAATCTAAAATAAAAGAGAAAGTTAAGATTTTACATGCCTTGAATTGTTGTACTATAACCTACCCAAATCTTCTACTGGTTGCAAGTCCGGTCAGCAAACTCTTCTCCAATCCTAAGCTGATATCCACCTAAGGGGTAAGATTTAAAAACAAATAAAAAGTGAGCAAAAGACTCAGTAGGACTATAATTTGAAAATATTTAATTTTAAAAAAAAAATTTCATTATTCAAATAAATATATAGAAAACAAACTAGAACAAATAAATAAATAGATGAAAATTTTAATAAAAGCTTTTCTTACCAAAACAGTTTAAATAGGTCAACCAAAAAAATACCATTTTCTTTTCCTGGGCAAACCATATGTATCTCACCACAGTAGTGGCCTAGTTGGGTTTCGGGACCTACCCCCAAGGCCGCACTCTATATGACCTGATCTCTAATATGGCATCATGCCCTTAAATACAATTATATATATCTTTCTATGATTATTAAAATCTCTTTTTATCAAATATAATCATTTACATTTATTATGAGGTTTATTATGAAAACCATCTCAATTCTACTGTTTATAAAGACATTCAATAAAAATCCTCTTTCAATCAGTTATTAAAAACATTTTGATAAAAATCCCTTTTTGGCCAAAATCAGTTTAAAACTAGGTTACCAAGAAAGAGGGGTAGAAGTCCTACCTCAATACTCGTGTCGGTGCCCCACACCGTAATCCCGGTCCGCTAGACGTTAGCTTCGCGGATCCACACATAACCTTAAATGAAAACTAGGTCTATTAGCATCTAGAGCGAGATATTTTATGTAACTAAATCATCTCATAGTGTCCTAGTGTGCCATTTAGGTTTATAAAATCATTTTACAAAGTCAGAATTTCAATCAGGGTTCAAAACGATGAAAACGGGTGAAAAATTACAAAATTTTCACCATACCAGTCCCCTGTTTCAGCCGACCGAACTGTACAGTTTGGCCTGCTAGAAAACCAGGTCTGGTCGGCCCAACTTTTTTAGGTTCGGCCTGCCGGTCATGTAAATCTAGCCTGCCGAACTTATGAATCCGGCCTGCCAAACATGAACTTCGGCCTGCCGATCTGGAAAAATTCTAGAATTTTTCAGGCACGAGATTTTACCTCCCAAACCTAAATCTCAAATTTTGACCTGTTTTCTCAAATCCCAGGCATGAATGATGATCATAGTTGATAAAAAAACATAGTAGATTACTTTTTAATGCTTTAAAACAAGTTTTAAACGAAATTTTTGAAAAAATCTAATAATAGAGAAAAATGAAGAAAAATGAAAAATCTTGATTTAAATATGTTTTTAATCAAACAAAGTTTGTATTCTAGTTATTCTAAGTTCCTCTAACCTAGATTGAAGGTTTTCTAAGCTTAGGAAATCTTAAAATTTCAAAATGCAAGAAAATTGAAAAATTTAGAAAAGTTTAGAAATTTCAAAACTAACCTCGAATAAAAGCTTTAAATCGAAGTTGTGGTTGCTCAATCACGTTCCCGAGCCTTCAATCCACTAACCCGAGGCTTGGAGTTGATTTTTCTTTCAAAATTTTTGAGAGAGAATTGAAAGATAGTGAGAGACCGAGATAGAAAGAGAGAGAGAGATGCACGAGGAAAGAGAGAAAAAGAGAGAGTGAGTGAAAGAGAGGGAGAGTGAGAGAGATTAAATAAAGGGTAGATTAGGCAAAACCAGTGAAGGAAAACCGTGTATGTAGCACTCGGTTTTTGAAACATGACATGTTTGGTATTTGTCAAATTGTTTTGTTTTTTTTTTAAAATTCAAAATAACAATTAAAAATAATTAAGAGTAATTAAAAATTATTAAAATTATCAAAAACAACTTTAATCTGAAAACTTCACAAAATAACCAAATTAAGTTTAAAATATTCATTACGGCACACTAATTCACCAATTTACACATTAATAACATTTAATCAATTTTGGGACATTACATCCTTTCTTTGGTAGAGACAAAACTAAGTGTTTGGTAGGTGAGGAAATGAGAGAAAATAAAATGGAATATCTATGAAGAGTAAACTCTCATATCTAAACTCTCTGAGAGGTAGTTATGTATTATTTGTACATATGTCGTAATCACAACTGATCAGTATATTAACAAACTGATTAACCAAATATCTCCTAGCTAGCTCTATAACAGCTTTAGAGTTTGTTACATTTTAAAACAGAGTCTGTTGTAGTCGACTTAGCTTTATCTAATTCTCTAACATGCCCCCTCAAATGAAGGGGTGATTCTATCACATTGAGTTTGTTCCTTATCTTCAAGAATCTTTTGACTGATAGGCCTTTTGTCAATGCATCTATTGACTATTCTATAGTTGGAACACATTTGATTTCAAGTTCTTTTTTATCACCTTGTCTCTAACAAATTATACATCAATTTCAATGTGCTTTGTTCTAGCATGGAAAATAGGACTTGCAGCTAATGAAGTTGCACTAATCTTGTCACACCAAATCACAGGTTTGTTAGAGAACTTAACTCCAATTTTTTTTAACAATGATTGCAACTAGGATATTTCAACAGCTGTGTGAGCCAAAGCTTTATATTCTGCTTCTCTACTTGATCTTGCAACAACATGCTACTTCTTGGAACTCCAAGAAACTAAACTGCCTTCAAGGAAGACACAATAAGCACTTGTAGACCTTTTATCATCAAGACAACTTGCCCAATCTGCATTTGCAAAACTTGTCAAAGATAGCTGCTTGGTTGGTTTAAAACTCATGCCAAAGGAAATAGTCCCTTTTAGATATCTAAGAGCCCTCTTGCATGCCTACCAATGCTTGTCAGTTGGTGCATGTAGAAACTGACTTAACTTGCTTACAATATAAGAAATATCTGGTCTTGTAACTATAAGATACAGCAAAGTACCCAACTGTGATCAGTTCCCCCTCGGTAGAACCTGTCATCACTTCCCCCTTGGCCTTGGACAAAGTGAACCCTAGAGCAATAGGAGTTGACAAAGCTTTAGCTAGTTCTATATGAGTCTTTTTCAACAAGACTTTAATGTACTTTGATTCAACCAAGTAAAGTCTTGTAGAATCATGACAAAACTCTATGCCTAAAAAGTAATGCAAGGAACCAAGATCCTTAAAAAAAAATGTGGCATTCAGATCAGTAAAAAGCTAAGAAATCAAGGTTGGATCATTCCCAATAAGAAGGATATCATCTAAGTAGACTGGAAACAAGATAATAGAACTCTTATGCTTGTAGAGAAAAAGAGACACATCTGACTTAGAATTGGTAAAGCCCCACTTGAATAAGGCTAATCTAAGTCTCTCAAACTAGGCTCTAAGAGCCTGCTTAAGATCATAAAAAGCCTTGTTTAGTCTACATACATGTTGGATGAGCTGGATCAACAAAGCCTTCAGGTTGATGCATAAACACAGTCTCTTTAGAAAAGCCATTTAAAAATACATTGTTGACATCAAGCTGCTTAAGGGCCAGCCATAATGAATAGCTAGTATAAGAACAACTCTAATGGTTGATGGCTTAATAACAGGGCTGAAAGCATCTAAAAAATTAACTCCTAGAGTTTGAAGAAAAACTTTAGCAACTAACGGGGCTTTATACCTTTGAATTGAACTATCGGGTTAAAGCTTTAGCTTGAACACCCATTTATTACCAACAATATTATATGTAGGATTAATAGGAAATAAATCCCATATATGATTGCACATAAGAGCATTATATTCTTCTTCCATGGCCTTTTTCCAGTGAGGATTTGCTAAAGCCTGACTTATACATGTAGGTTCTATTAGACCATGATTGACTAAGAGAGGATGTTTAATAGTGGTGAATTGGTTTGAAAATTCCAACCTTAGAATGAGTGGTCATAAAATGAATGGCAACAGATGATTTTGTGGTTTTCTTAGCAGGACAAGAGGATTGACAAGGTTGTTCAACAATAGGAACTAAGTGAGGTGAAATTGACCGAGAATCTGTCCCAGTTTTTTATGCTTATGAGCTTGGAGTACAACTAAGTTTTCGTAATACAACAGAGGAGGAACTTACACGAGGATTATGGCATGTACCAAAAAGATCAGAATATGGAAATTCAATTTCATTGAAAACAACATTTGGAGAAATATAAACTCAACCAGAGGGATGTAGACATTTGTAACCTTTGTGGATAGCACTATAACCCAGAAACAAGCACTTAGAAGATCTGAACAGAAGTTTACAAGTATTATATGGACGTAAATGAGGCTAAGCTAAACAACCAAATAATTTGAGAAAGGAGAGATCAGGAGAAGAATGAAATAATTTCTTAAAAGGACTGACATTATCAATAACAATGGATGGGAGACAATTAATAGTAAAAGCTGCAGTTGAGAATGCATCCCACCAGAAAGAGAGAGGCATAGAAGCTTGAGCTAAGAATGTCAACCAAGCTCAACAATATGCCTATGCTTTCGTTTAGCTTTGCCATTTTGCCCATGAACATGGGGATAAGGATATCTCATTTTAGCTAGAACAGGAGCAAAAGTCCTATACTCACCCCCAATCTCTTTGTATCATTTTAATGGAGCAATCAAATTGTTTTTCGAATAAAAGTTTATAGGTTTGAAAGGCAGATAAAGTTTCAGATTTGATTTTGAGTGGATAAATCCAAGTGTATCTAGCATAGTCATCAAGGAAATGTATACAACACTTATAGCCATGGGAAGACAAAACTGCGATTGGTCCCCGCAAATAAGTGTGAATTAATTTAAGGGGATGAGCTGTTTTTCTCATTAACAAAGAAAAAGGTAAAGTATAACTTTTCCCATATAGACATGAAGAACAAAAGAATTCTTTATTAATTGGTATTAAAACATTACAGAACTTGAGAGTAGTAGAAAAAGTTCTGCTAGAAGAATAGCTTAAATGCCTATGCTAAAGAGTCATTACATCAGACTTTGATATTGTCAGAGGAATAGTATAAACACAGGACTTAATCTATACTAAACAATTGTCAAAACAAATTTCAATGTCACAAGACTTAGGTACAGACACAGTTTTGTTACAAGAAAGAACTGAACATGTATTATTAACTATAAAATTTGTTATCGAACAGGATTTAGACACACAACTTGCAGATTGAGAAGCACCATAACTTGCTTTATTCTTGGTTGAGCTTGGAGCACTAGAAAATGGTTCATTCATTTGATAGAGTCTATCTTTAAGAGTTCCTATGAGTAGGACTTTCCCTGTGAGCTTGTCTTTAACAACACAAAAGGTAGAGTGAAATTCAACAAAAACATTATGTTCAAAAGTAAGTTTGGAAATGCTAACAAGACTTTTTCTTATTGAAGGCACACGAAGAACATTTAATAACCTAAGTGACCTAGAAGATTGAGCTAGTAATGTGTCACAAACCCAGACCCAGGTAGCGACGTGGCGGTTTAATTAAATTAATTAAATAATTTTTTTTATCTAAACCTATCGATTAATTACTTGACAATTTAAAAAAATATACTTGGGTTATTTATAAAAAAAATGTGGTAAATTTTAAAACCTTTAGATAATTACTGTTTATTAAGTTCTAATACTAATTTCATGAATTATCTCTAAAACAAATTAAATTAAAATATAAATCAACGAGGGCAAGTCGAGCCACACCAAACCCACATTGTGCACACACATAGCATTGACATACATAAAGTACAAACCACAGTCCAACCAAAAATGAATAATATCCAAATATTACATGCCTTAACTTGATAAGCAAACAAATTAATTAAAATTCCTACAGCCATGGCAATCAATAGCATCCTAGTCGATCGTACGTTGCGATCCACCTAGAAGGGGGAATTTTAAAACAAATAAAAGCAATGTTCAAAAGGCTCAGTAGGGCTTAGATTTTGAAAACATTTATTTAAATAACCAAAACTTCATTAATGCAAAAACTATAAAAGACAATAAATGAATTCTATTAATTTCAAGCTTACCATTTTGATCCAACATTCATCTAAAAACAAGTTTATCTTTTATCTTGTGCAAAACCATCAAAATCACCACCGTAGTAGTCCGGTTGGGTTTCAGGATCTGCCTTCGAAGTCGCTCTCTACACAACCCCATCTCTAAACATGGCATCATGCATTGATGTCTTATGCTGAATGGAGTTCTTAACCTGTTTGGTACTAACTATTATAGTACTCATATCATTATTAGAGTCTCGTATTACCGAGTTTTCTCATTTACATTCATTATTCAGTTATTATGATCATCTTAAACTCAGCAAGTTCTGAAAATAATTGTGTAGATACATCACAATCATTCCTTTAAAAACAATTTTTGAAAAACATGTTGTGGTGAAAAACTTTTTTAAAATCATGATTATCTATGAAGAGGGTCTAGAGTCCTATCTTGTTATCTAGTATGATAACGCGTTCACTGCAATCTTAGTCTACTACATATCAACTTCTCAGAACTGTGAACAAACTTAGATGTGAACTAGATATATCAATACCTAACTTACAACATTCTATATTAGTATGTTATTTCATGGATTAATTCAATTGGGGAGATATTTAAGGCATACTTTGGTAGAAACAGGGGCCTACTTCTCCCTTGTGGTTTTCATACATCTTTCTTCCTCCACTCCCTTCTCATGGGTGTTTTGGTTTGTCCTCTCTGTTTTGATCATGCCTTAGGTTGTCTCTTTAACCTTTTGCTCTGTTCCCTACTCCTCGCGAGTTTTTGCTCGCATTGCTCGTTTTTTTTTCCTCGAGGTTAATCCACCACTTGGCCTTGTTCAAGGGCTCTTAGATTGTTTGCGAATACTCCTAGCAAATTTTTTTTTAATGAAGACTTATGCAACAGTCTTTTCTTTAAATCTTCTCGAGCCATTCCGTCTTTTAAGTCTAAAATCTTTGAAATTACTTTACCAATGCTCTTAAAATAAGCACGTAATGACTCACCAGGGCTCTAAATTACTGACTAGAGGTCCTTGGTCATCTTGCCCATTTTAATGTGCATGAAATAGGCTTTGACAAAAGAATCCACTAACTCCTTAAAGCTATCGATTGTTCCTATAGGCAAATTATTGAACCATCAGAGGGCTAGTCCTCTTAAACTCTATATAAACAACTTGCACATCATCTTGTCCAATATCGAATTTGAAATATTTGTTTACACTAACCACATTCTTATACTAGAGGAGGTGACCTTTTGGGTCTGTAGTCCCATCGAATTGTACAAACACGAGATTCCCGTACCTTGGTGAGACAACAGAAGAAATTATTCTTATAAAAGGGGTCTTACGTATGTTTTTCGATATGTCATCGAGTGCTGGTGTCTTGCTCATAGCCTTGATCACTTTTTGATTGATCTTTTCCTCGACTAGCTTGGTGTTCTGATTGAGCATGTCTCACATCATCTGTTGGATGGCCTCTACAATTAACAAGTCTAGAATCCAGATAGCATCTGCCCACGTTGTCTGCCCGATCTCTTTGTTCTTCTATTTGTGGCTCTTCTCTGCCTACACCCTATAGACCGTTCATAGCTGCCATAATTGTTGTCATTGCTAGCATCATTATAGTCGTTGCAGCCATAGTTGCCGTTACGGGTGTTGGCATTGTGTATAGTGGCTGCATCCTTCTAATGGGACTATAGAAGGGTTGTTGCTTGGTTGGTCGTGGTGTTTGGTACTGCCACTGTATAGTCATCGTGGTTGGGACTATCGAACACCTAGAATATGGATAGTAGTATGAGCATGTTGAAAGTTTAGAGTTCCGATAGCTAATTTGGCTCTTGAAAGTATTGTTCTCACTGCTGAGTTGCTCGAGTCACCTGTTGTGCTCCTAGGAACGCATCGCCCATTCCTAAAGCAGCTTTTTCGATGTTTCTACCTTGGCAACTAGAACCTAGATCTGCTCTCTCCTTGAGATACAGTCTGTTCATCTTCATTCCGCTCGTCACGTACATTCTGGTTGTCTATGCTGTCTGCCATGTCTATTGTTGAAGCTTTCAAAATACTCAAGTTAACGATCTGAAAGCCCCACAATGGATGCAAACTATAGACGTTGGATATACAATATATATAAATAGATTAAAACTTAATTTAATATTTGTTATTTACGAGTTTGGGCCCTCAAATCATCATTTTTAGGATCTATTAAGCTTTTAAGAACAAAATCATGACAATTATAAAATGAAGGCTAAATTAAAGCAATAAATAAAGCAAACAGTATAGTAAAAATAAATGATACCACATGCAAAATTTATAGTGGTTTACTCTATAATGAGAGCTACGTCCACTATTCTTTCCATTGATATAGATTATAAAGTATATGAGAGATTTGATATAAAGCACTTGCAATTTCGGTAGAGTTTCTATAAGTTCTCCTTTTTTCCACTGTAGTGCTTTATTCCTTATTTATAGAGAAAACTCGTGAGATCGTGGCTTTAATCTGATGGAAAGAGTGGTTGTAGTAGTACATGTAATTATGGGACATGTGTTAATCCCTGATAGGTCATAAACATTAGACCTCTACCCACGTTCCACTTTTCGTGGCTCAACAAGTATTTCCTTGTAACTACCAAGCTTACATCATCGACTCTAATGAATTGATACTTAGCAAATCTGAGATAGTGAAGCATGTGTAAATCCATCCCCAATGAACCAATAAAAACTACATCAAACCGATCAATGACACTAACTAAATGAACAATGGGCCTGCGATCCTAAATGTGACAATCTGGCCTAAATCAATCATTCTTTTTGCACTCGATTTGTTCTGATCACAGCATGTTAGGCCTATACTGAATGATTTTGGGCTTGCCCAAATGCTAGCCTAACAATTATGTTACAATTTCATTTTCTATATGTCTCCTTAAATTGCTTTTATTTCCTTTCACTTACTCCTATTAAAATATGTTGTTGGGTTTTTCTAATTGGCCCATTACAACAATTTTTTCTCTTAGAATGTGTCTTCTTTTAAAATTTTTTCTTCACACCATCCTTTCATCTTTTTTCCCCTAATAAATGTATTATCTCTACTTTGTTAATGTAAGGGAATTAAAATGCATTTTTTGCCTACTTTACTCTTATTACCATAATTTCTTTTATAAGTGTGCGTGATACATTGGTTCTCATACACGCAGATATACGTGGTCGTATCAAGTAATATAAATGATGAGTTGAGTATCGTTCCTACAATAATTGATTTTGATTAACGTGTTATTAATCTTTTCTATTTTTATTGATATATATTTTTATTATTTTTTCTTATATATAAATTTATTTTTTTTACAAAATTAAAAAGGAGGTTTTTGAATTTAATTAACTAAATTACTAAAAAATAAAATAACAAAACTAAATAAATAAAAACTGATAAAATCAAAATAAATAATTGATAATCGAAATGAGAATTAAAACTAAAAATGTGAAAATGAATTAAAACGAAAATTAAATTACAATAACAAAATTAAATTAACAAACATAAAGTTTAAAATTCGAAACAGAATAATAATTGCAAAATAACGATAATACAAGAATTTGTAAATAAATGAAACACCCGTTATTTTAACGGGTATAATTTTGTAAAAATCATATGAATAAAATGTTACTTTAGCATTTTTACTAAGTCTTCGCAGTAAATATTTTAAATCTACCTATCACTCATTTCTACCAACCTTGTCCCGCTGCATTAATGCTTAATTAAGTAGCCTCAACTACTTACAGACATAGAATTAATTCACTTCAACTACCAGGAGACATTGATATATTTTCTCAACCACCTTTTTAATGCTTCCTTCATCTTCTTCTACAACTTGCCCCATTTGTCCCTTCAATTATGTTGACATTATTTGCTAAAAGTCTC
>CAMOHE010054371.1:43259-72974 GCA_946598075.1 Artocarpus hirsutus | reverse complement strand
CCATCATAGTGTCCTCCGCCTATTCCATCACTTTCTTACCCTTATCTGCAACATGATGAAAACTTGAATAAGCTAATGCTTAGTAAGTACATTGTAATTCTCACAATTTAAAACATTTCATAAACATCATCATCATCAACTTTAAAACATTTCATGAACATCATCATCATCAACTTTAAAACATTTCATGAACATCATCATCATCATCATCATCCTCATCATCATCATCATCATAGTGCACTAGGCACATTTTCATAGGAACATATCTTTCATTACATCATTCATATTAAAACTTTTCCATTTTATCTTTAGGGGACCAAGTGTTGCACCATAACATCATCATCATAGGCGCGCCGTCATGAGAGGAGAGGGGTTGCAAAGCCCAAACCAAACATGACATGTCCAACCTTTGAGACATCATAAACATAAACATAACATAGGGTGTGCAACACTTATTTAGGTGATACATATATACATACTTATACTTTCATACTTTGAAAACATCATCATGAAAACATGCATAAACTTTCATGCCTTAAAATTCATGGAAAAATCATCATGAAATATCATCATAAAACCATCATGAACATATACTTCAAACCTTTCATAAAACTCATACTTTTCATAAACATGTTTTCACAGATGCATCATGTTGCAGGTGAGAATGTACTTACCTCAAAAGAGCTTACTTAACCTTTCTCTTGAAAGTGGTAACGCCGCGGCCTTGATGTGCTCACTTCTCAAATTTGTTCATGTCATGCATTTAAAATTTAATAACTTAACATACACTCATAATTTGAAAACCAAAATTGGCAGAGACATACTAATCATATATACCAACTACCATGAATTTTCTTTCATCATAAAAATATCATTTAATAATTAAAACAATTCACAAAACATTCTGCATGCAAACTGCCAACAACATTGAAACAGTGAGCATTATTATCTCAAGTCAAATTTTCACATTTTCATATCACAGAAAAATCCACAAAAATTCTAACATGTCAAATACTCACAGAATTATAACATATTCAAAAATCAGCCTAAAATAAAATACTAACATTTCAAAACGTGCATTGGAAGGCAGAGATAAAAATAGCCACAATTTATTAGACAGTGGGCTACATGCAATAACAATTTCCAAATAATTAAAATACATGTATTTAAACCTCAAAATTCATATGATCATTTTAAACATATACATACAGTAGCATAACATTCCTCATCTCCAATTAAAATTATAAAGTCATATAAAAACTTTACACAATTATAATTTAACAAAATCACTGCAATAACAAATTAAATACCTAGCATTCATAAAATTTCTATAACTCTTAATATAAATATCATATTATCACCAAAATTTTCAGTCAATAATATATAACATATATATATACATCTTCACCAAATTTCGTGAAATAACTCATGCATTTACATTAAAAATAACATCCACACAAATGTGCATAAAAACAGTCAACAACAATTCACAGTGTGTGGTGGAGAATAGAAAATTCATAACTTTTTATATAAAATTCAAAATAATGTGAAACTTGGGGGAAAAATCACATAACTCATGCATACATAACATATTAAAAATTCAGAGTAAAATAAAACTCATAGATGAAAATATGGCAGTCAATTTGAAGAGAAGAAAATTTTCAGAAATACTTAAAAAAAATAACTCATACCTTAGAACAAATCCTTCTTAAAACTCCTTGAATTAACTCCAGAGAAATTTGAATATTTTAACAAATAATAGCAGGGAAAATTTTGAGAGAAACAGAAAGAAAGAAATGTGATAAAGAGAGAGAGAGAGAGAGAGAGAGGAAAAAAAATCGAGAGAATTAGAGAGAGAGATAGTTAAGGTGAAAATGAAATAACGTGAAAGAAATGAGAGGGGTTTTCAGAAATTTCTGACTAAAAATGGACTCATGTGCGTGGATAATGGAAAACAATAAGGGAGGTCATCAATTCTCTCACAAATACCATATTTTGAAATCATAAAACGGGAAAACTTTATCCATTAATTCAAATAAATGAAAAGTCAAACGTTTCATTACCAAATTAACATAAATCATCCCATAAATATGTTATTTAATCAGAATAAAACGTCCATAAATAAATTCCATCTTATCACAATTTTGTAAAAATTTCTGCTGACTACTTGTCAGCTGTCATCGGCCTGCCGATCTCAGGAGTTCGGCCTGCCGATCTCAGAAGTCCGGCCTACCGATGATATACCATCGGCTTGCCGTTCTGAGGACATCATTTCGGCCTGCCGAACTAAATTGTCCGGCCTGCCGAACTGCCTTAACACTCAAAAATCATTCATAACATATAATTGCACATAAAAGTATAATTAACACATAACATTAATGACATGAACATTTGAGCACATCAATTCCACGCGAGCGTCACCTGTCATAACACTTAAAATAAAATGGTTAGCACCATTTATCATATATTACAGCACTTATCAAGAGTATAACACTTATCAAGAGTATATCACTTAATATCGTTATAAACATATCATAACATCGTCATTAACATAACATTATCCGTTACATCAAATTAGGCGGGCGTTACAGTTTTAATGGGAGAAAAAAAACCATAGGGATGACAAGTTTTGTTGTGGAATGGGTTTGGACGGGTCAAAGGTAGAACCTTGTTGAAACCGTGACAACTCGTTGCCATCCTGGTTCAATTTTGGTATCACCAGAGAGCCAAAGAGATTTGCACTCAAATCAAGAAACCAACGAGAAAAGAGAGGAAGTATTTGCAATGAGAAAGATGATGAGAGAGACAAAAAGAAAGAATGGGAAGGAAAAAAAAAGAAAAAAATCTGAGTAACTTGGGCCTTTTGTAGAGGGTATCTTTTATATTTTGTTTATGTAGAAATTTGATTTTATATTGAATATGTTGTTTACTAAACACTCACCCGATACATGCTATTAATTTTAATTGCTTGTCTCAAATATTATTTTCCTCCTCCTCCCATTAACCTGGAGGTAATAAGATAGTATAACACTTTTTTAATACTACTGTTGTGTTCTATCAATTTTTTTTTTCGTTTTTTTGATTCATACAATTTCTCTTATATTAAAAGGCTAAAATACTTTTAAAAAATACATATTTTACCTATTTTAATGCAAAATACTTAAGAACAATAATATCTTTTCATTTCTAAAAGTGGTACATTTTAAACTTTTTTTATCGAAGTAGTAAAATTGACAAAATGATGCCACATAAGTGCAAATCGACCATTAACCTATCTTCTCTTGAGATTTCATTTTGAGACAATGAGGGAAATAGATTGAAATATTACTCGAATAAAAAAATAGTAGGTTAAAGTTTACCAGACTTTAATTAGTAGGCCCCTTAACTCTAAATACATAAATATTTCTAAATAAAATTTCAAAAACATCATCACAATATACCCTTAATATTCTCCCAATTTCTCTCTAGCTTAATACTTGAATGTTTGCTTTAATAGCTTACAATAAGAGCCTTCAACTTCAAAGTTTTAGTCAATATAATAATTTTATATAAACAATTGTTAGTTAGAACAATTTGAATTCGATCAATATATTAAAAGGTTTGTTTGTTTCGTGGTTTAAATTACGGTTTGAATTATTTTACTACAGTATTTTTTTTTATAAAAATTTAAATATTTATCCAAATCTTTTATTCAAATCTATGAACCAAACGGACATTTTTCTATTTTTAAGCCTCTTCACTTACAATCAAAGTTTGAAAAGATGATCTGCATCTTCGGTGATGTGACGAGGTTTGACATAAGGATGATGATGACGAATTACTTGCACTAGTCACCGTCGAGGTTCTCTATGTGAGTTGTCATCGTGTTGTTGGAGAATTGGAGACCACTTCGTCAAGTTTCCATCGTGTGAAACTTTTAATTGTGTGAAATTTCTGAATAAGAAAAGGAGATTGATAAAGAAAGAGGGAACGATAAGAAAGGGAGGAGATGGGTTCTGTCAACAGAGAGAGGGGAATTAAGAAGAAAGAGAGGAAAAAAAAGGAAAAGCCTCATAAAAAGGGCTAAACTTTAAAAACAATTAATTTGAAATTTAAAAGTGGCTTGCTCATTATATTTTTCTTATCATTTTCAAGGGACGTTGGTTAGAATAAATTCGGTGTTATATTATTTTATTATTATTATTATTGTTTCATCGTTTATTTTTTCTTCTTTTAATTTATACCAATTTTTTTGGCTAAAAAAGTTATACTTTTTTTAGATGATATTTTTTTGTTTAATCATAATTTAAAATAATTATGATCAATTATTTTTTAAAAATAATATTTTTTCAAAAAATGGTATGTTTTAAACTTAGATAGAAGGGAGGTTAAGCCTGAACAACAACGCTCTAGGAGTGTAATAGCTAACGCAAGTGGGCTTGGGCTCATCGTTAGGAAGGGCGTAGTTGTACTCTGCTCTGCACTTTCAGGCTTTCGGCAACAACAGAAGTCTGTTCGTGTACTCGTGTCTCCTCCTCGATAAAAAAGATAAAAAAATAAAAAAAAACCCTCTTTGAATGAAAAAAGCGAGGGACTTGCTCAGAGCCAATCGCAGCAGCTTTTTCTTTTTCTCCTATCGAAAGCTAAGTTCGGCTATGGAAGACGTATCTGAGAGATACTCTTACGAACCGCTTCTGCGATGGAATCCTCAGGTCGAAGACTACTTTTCCAACGCTTATGGACCTCATAATTTCGCGCGCATCTCTAAAGCACTGACGTAAGTCTACTGATTCCTCTTTCGCGCAATGTATTTTCGTGGTTTATGATCCGATTGGTAACCGAGAAAGTGAAGGAAAGGAAAACGCTTCACTGTTTATAGGTGTAACTTTTTAGGCGACTTTAGAAACTAAAAAGATCAGTCCTTTGTTACAAAGCTTCAATTGATTCTTAATCGTGTTAGTAAGTTTTTCCTTTTAATACCTACGATTATTGCATTGTTATTTTGCTCTTTTGTTTATTTATTTTTTATTTTTAAATTAATGCTCACATATGTAGCTTACATGTTTTGCTAAAGTTTAAGAATAGCCTGAAAGTATAAAGTACTTTTTTTCTATAGGAAGTATAAAGTATCTGTCACGAATCAAAGCACAGGAATTTGGTCATACTAGTATTCTATGTACATTCACTGCAATGTTAGTAGTAATTATCGGTGGTTTATGGAATCTTATTGAAGTTTTTGTTACAATGCAACTTTTGATTTGATTAGGCGGCCATCTTGCTACTCTTGTATTCGTGTGAACTCTCTTAAGTCCTCGACCGATGCTGTTATCGAGAAGTTGTTAAAAATTCTCAAAGAAAAGGAGGCTGAATGTGGTAGTGATTGCAATGGCAATTCCGATATGGGCACTGGGAATAGTAGTTTCTCTAATGAAGCTAAGGAACCCCATAATTTGGATGAATGTTGTGAGGCAGCCTCAGGATCAGTTGAAGATGTCATTGATATGTTCAATGGACACTTTGAAAGTGGTCCTATTTCGAAGTGTCAGTTTCCAGGGTTAGACTATGTTCTGTTTGTCAGGGGCTCAGGACCACACTCAATTGATTACGGCTTTGCGGGTGGCAAACCTCCCAAGGAGGTCATTGTGAGCCGTAAATGTGCTGAGGCTGTTCTTCGAGGTGCTCAGGTTAGATTGTGTTCCATGAACGTGAAATCCTCAAGTTCTTTACTGGCTTGATATAATTGTTAGGTTTTTGGTTTATTGTTGATTATAGGATTGCTTCATTCTTATCTAATCATTGTTGTCTTTCAGGATAAGATTCATGGTTTAGGGATAAATGATACATGGAGCCTCTTTTCTTCTGTTTCCTAAAAGATATTAACTTGTAGGTCTATGTTCCTGGAGTAATGGCTTGTAGTGCTCATGTTGAGAGAGGTGATGTGGTTGCAGTTTCAGTTGCTGTTGAGCAGCCTAGCATTGATGGTGGATGGGCCACTGGTATAACACGAGGGACCATTGTGCAGGGTTTGCAGACAGGTAGGAATTTCATTCACTTGGTGGAGCTCATACAATGTCCTTTCCTAAAAAATTCTTTCAATATGTTATCTTTATACCCAACACATGTCAACAGATTTTTCTGTTTTGGTAATGCAGATCCATATTATTCTGAACGAAGAGGCCTGTATATTGGCCAAGGAAAAACAATGTTGTCAAGGTCTGGAATCTTCCGTGTTTCAGAAGGAGTTGCGGTGGATATGTGCAATCGAGTGTTTAAACTCTCTTCATTTCATGGTGTGTTTGATGATTCATTCAAAACAGTGTGGCTTATTGTGCATTACAGTTTTGGATGCAATTTAAAGTGTTTGAATAACTCTTATAATTTTCCGTTTTGGCTCTCAGATGTGCTTGAGGGGGAAATATTTCTTCAAAATTTGCCAAGCATTGTTGCTGCTCATGCACTAGGTACCTCTTTGCTAAAGTGATTTTCTTATGTTGTTGTTTTCTAAAGATGTTTGCATTTCAGAAGTTGTGTGTGTGTGTGCCTCTTAGCTAAAATGACATGTATACATAAATACACACACACACACACACACACACACACACATATATATTTTGCATTTCAAAGTTGTGTGTTTGTGCGCATGCGCGCTTGTGTGTTAGAGAGAGTAACCTCATCTGTAATATTTTTTTCCTCACTTCTATGTGGTATTCAAAGCAGCAGTATTATCTATAGATTTTTCTTCTTCATCTGTGTGTGCGTGCTTGTGTGTGTGCATTAGAGAGAGTAGCTTCATCTGTAATATTTTTTTCCCTCGCTTTTATGTGGTATTCTAAGCAGCAATATTGTCTATAGATTTCTTTTTTTTCATCCGTGTGACATTGACTCTTCTATTATTGTCAGATTTCGTTTGCTTAGCATGCATTTGATATAGCAATGGAATTTTCTCTTACTAAGCTTTTCATTTATTCGTTCCCTCTGATGTTCTAGATCCTAAAAAAGGTGAGCGGATATTGGACATGTGTGCAGCACCGGGAGGGAAAACAACTGCTATTGCAATGCTTATGAAAGATGAAGGAGAAATTGTTGCAGCTGATAGATCTCACAATAAGGTGATGCCTCTGAGCTATAAAGTAATATGAGAAAGTGTTTTCCTGTTCTGCTCCTTTTTTATGATTCTGGTATTCTATATTTGCAAAACCCTTGTTCCCTAAATAGTGGTGGTGATGATGCACAACTTTGCGTTCTTAATTAATGGGAGATATTTCCTTCTTGCTTCTTTTCTTTCATAATTGGATACTTCAATTCCTTTATTTTGTTTTCTTTTTGTAAATGTGTCAAAATTTCATTAATTGCATGTTGCTTAGGATACTAAAGTTTAATAGTTTATGTTCTTATTTATTTATTTATTTTATTTTATTTTTGTCAGGACAAGAGTTATGATTTTGTATCTTTTGAACGCTTTGTGCTTATAGGTGTTGGATATTCAGAAATTGGCTGCGGAAATGGGCCTGAGTTGTGTAACAACATATAAATTAGATGCTCTAAAATCTGTTTGTCGAAGGAACGAAGGTGATGATATGATTGATTTAGCCTGCAGCAAGGATAGTCTTGATGTAACAGCACCATGTTTGGATGCAGTGAAGCTGCACGTGGAAAAAAAAGCACCAATTACTTTGGTAGGATTGAATGCCAACGAGACTTTGAACAAAAATGGTAGGTGAATTTGATATGATCGATTTTTTTGTTGGTTTTGTGTTTGCATTTCCAACCTCCAAAGTAGTGCAAAACAGTACATAATTTTTTGATCCTCCCAGAGTATAAAATCTAATTAGCTCACTGTTTTAGTTAGCAACGAATATGAGAATGAGAGAACTTACATTAGCAAAGCTGGCATCAGGAAGAATCTGCGAAGAAAGCGGAATGGGCCTGGAAGAAATCAGTGCACAGGTGGTAGGGTCGAGAATTCAAAAGGGTTTGCTCCCAACAGCTTTGATCGTGTCCTTCTTGATGCTCCTTGTTCTGCCCTGGGTTTAAGACCTCGACTATTTGCTGGAGAGGTAATATGATCCAGTTAAATTTCTATTTTGTTTTCTGAAATAGAACAATATGGTTGATGCATATTTTTAATTTGGATGATGTCCTCTGAGCGTATTGCTTTAACAAATGTGTGTGTGTGTGTGTGTGTATATATATATCATCCAAATTAAATAAAGTTAACAAAAATTATCAGGATTAGTTATATATATATATATATATATATATATATTTCTTTTAACAACCAATTAACCCTTGTTGGAAGAAACTAATGCTGATAATTTTTGTTAAATTTATTTAATTTGGATGTTGTCCTCTCAGCGTATTGCTTAACCATTTTTTTTCCTTTTTATAACCAATGAACCCTTGTTGGAAAAAACTAATGCTCATTGTTTTTATCTTTTATCTGATAGGAAACAATTGAGTCCTTGAGAAACCACGCAAAGTATCAAAGGAGAATGTTTGATCAGGCTGTTCAGTTAGTTCGACCGGGTGGAGTTATTCTCTATTCAACGTTAGTACTTGTGCATTTTTCTTGATTATAATATTCACATGTTGATTGGATGAATTAAATGGAAGTTTGCTTTAACTTGGTACAAATGCATCAAATTGGTGGTCTTTTATTTTTCAGTTCTATATTCATGTTAAAGTATCTGGTTTTTTCTTTTGTACATGTACTCTTAGTTCTTCTTATTTTGCAATGCTGGTTTTAAACAAAATTATGTGAAGCGGGAAATTGCTAATCTTAAGCCTGTTTTGCTCATTGCAATTCATCTGTTTCTTATGATTAAGCCGACCAAATATTTTTGTTGTAATCTTCTCTTTTCTGGTATCTTTTTTCCTTTTTTTGGTTCAAAGGTGTATTATCTTACCATTGACTAAATTTCTTGTGTCATCTTTTGTGTTTGCTAGATGTACAATAAATCCTGGTGAGAATGAAGCACTGGTTCGCTACGCTTTGGATACATACAAGTTCCTTTCATTGGCACCACAGGTTAGATCTCTAACTTTTAACTTTATCAAAAGCCTGTAGGTAACTCTATTGCCTGTGATTGCACGCTTGCCTTGGCAGTAAATCTATACCCATTTTTAATATTGATGTCTATAGTTTGAATCCAAGTCTCAATTTCAAAGCGAAAAAAAATGATGAATCCATTGCCTGAAACGATTCTCAAGTTTGAAGTATTTGTTATATAACATGCATGTGCACATGTGCAAACATATTCATTATTGCCACTAGAAAAAAAAACTCTATTTATTGTATCATTAATGGTAATATATATTTGACTATGGTTAAGACTGTTTGGCAGTTAAAAATATTATACTTAAGTTGCCCATTAATTATCTTCAAATTTAATTAGTCAACATTTGACTTACATTTTGAACTCATTTCAGCATCCGAGAATTGGAGGACCTGGTCTTGTTGGCCACTTTGAATATCCTGATGGATATATTGAGTAAGTTATCTGATTGCTGATCCTGAACAGTAGACTAGACTGCTTATAATCTGTTTTCCCCCCAAATTTGAGGTATTTTATATTGGGAATCATGTGAAATTTGAGACGGTTCTTTAAATTTATTGTATTGGCTTCTACGAATTCTTTTTACGACGTTATAGATTTCAGTTCATTAGATAAAGAGAAAATGAGCTAAATAAGCTGTAATTTCTCTTTCTTTTTGTAAGCACAAAAAGAGGAAGAGATTATGTAAATGATTTCCATTGTAGAGCTATAGAGCACTAACCGACTAGATTTGTATGACAATGCGCCCTCTTTTTATTATTATTTTTTTAAAAATACTTCATCCTTCTTGAGTCTAACTTGGAATGCATCATTCCAGGGGTTGCGTACTTAAATAGATTGAGAGACCTGTAACCATGAACTAAATGTTGAGAGGCCTGTTAAAAAGTCAATTGCCTTGTGACATTAGTTAATGATGTTTTTCATGGTAAAGTTTGTTTTGCATTTAATTTTCACTTGGGCCGGTTTTGAGGATTAGGTTAGAGAGATATGGTCTTAGAGGCATGAGGTGTGTGATTCTTTTGTAATCTTTTGCTGTACCAAAAAAAAAAAAAAAAAAGGAAAAAAGGCATAACTCTCACATTGAAGGTGAATAACTATAATCATGCATGCTTTCTTTATCTTTCTTTTATATTGCTCTCCTTAGTAAGGAATTAGGGTGCTTATTGCACAATGCTTTATACTTTGGAAACAACAGATGACTGGACGTCTCTTTTTACTCTGGAAGTTATTAGTGCCTCCAGGGGTTAAAACATAGATAAAAAGAAAAAGGCATTACAGGAACAATAATGGTTCTTTTATAGTAGGCTTCTGTCTGATGCTCACTTCTTAACTGCCGATTGATGCAGCCGCAGTTGTAGACCAGCCTTCTTGTTTTGTTTGTTTTTTGTTTTTGAGAAAAGATTTATCGTCTAAAATCTCTGCAACACTTGATTTGCAGGGAATGGTTAAGGCCTGGGGAGGAAGAACTTGTTCAGAGGTTTGATCCATCATCTCCATTGGACACCATTGGTTTTTTCATAGCCAAGTTCCGTGTCGGTTCAAAAGAAACCTGACTTTGCAAAAATCTGCTATTTGACAAGATGATAAGAGTCAGGACGATGGATTCTGATGGATTAGAATATTTCCCTAAACTTACTGCCCACTGTCTTAGCATGTATTGACACCTTATTCATAATGTCATTTTCTTGTATAATAATTAGTACATTTCTTCATACATTAATTTAATACAAACGATTTGTTGCAACAGTAGTGGCCAGGCGTTTCTCCTTGTCTTAATCAAAGCTTGATACCCTTGCCCAATTCTTTCCCTTGATTATTATTTCTTGAGCAGATCTTAAACCCTGCGCGCGGTGTTAAACACTTATTGGTTTCTCATCTGCGGTTATAATAATGTATATTTCTCATTAACCCTGCTATTTTCGGTCAAGAGGATACAATTCTTAGAAACTTGCCTAAATGATGATGTGATGAGCCTGTTTTTATTTAGTTTTAATTAGTTGCTTCCCTATTATTTGGAGGGCTCTTCTCACAAATCTGAAATGAGTAATTCTCTTTTCCTGGTGAAGTTATGTTGAAATTGTTCGTGTTATCAAATACTCCAACGACAAACACAAAAATTGAACCAAAAGTGGATCTTCATTGACGAACGAATGGAAGAATTAGGGATAACCGACTAATAACAAAACTTACAACTAATAGCATCAGGCACAGACTGAAATAGCCACAACAAACCAATTCAACACCTTGGAGTAATCGTATTTAACCTTATAGAGTTATAATTTTGTTGCTAACAAAATAGTTAGACCTATTTTAAAAAGTACACTTACTAGATTAGGTTCTACTGGTTTATTAGTAGCGGGATTATATGAAAGAAAAATCCTTTTCATCATTATGAGATTATAATCTTACTACTCATAAAATTATAGACTCTAATCTAGTGTGTAGCGTATTTTTTAGACTGGGTCTTACTGTTTTGTTAGTAGCAAGGTTATAACCTATGAGGTTAAATAGGATTGCTCTTTTAGCGAACTTTGAAAGAAGCCCTAGGAAGTGAAGAACATCTTATCCGTTAGGTAATTCACCAAAATAGCTGAAAATTTCCACTAATTAACTAAAAACATGCAAAACTGGTAAAAATATCATATTCACATACATACTTGAACAGAATGCTTTTATTTTTATTTATTTTTTTGGGTTGTCTCGTTTCCCTTGGAAGTTTTTTGACCTTTCATGCCTAAAAAGAAGCTGAACAAACCAATATAACCGCCAAAAAGCATGAGAATACATGGTACTAATATTAACATTCTTAATAATAAAGTCCTAACAACACCTCATTTAAGATACACTAATCAATTATCCTCTTCCCACAAACAACTATAAGTAATTTCATTAGACAAGTACGAATAATCTCCAATACTGCCGTTACAAAACTCAAACTCCAACACCCCAACCGCACCATCATTTGCATACCAATCAGAAACCGCCATGTCATCCGCCTGCACCAACGAGCATCCGGCACTCTCCATCGTCGCCTCAACCCAAGTGGAGTCGTAGACGCAGAAATCGTTCCGCTCTACGAAAGCCTGTCCTTCGACTTCAAACACATTACTCTTACTACTGTTTTTGTCGTCCGACGCCGTTTGCACGAGGCAGTTACTTACGTTGTTATCGTCATTTTTGTTCATGGTTTCTTCATTCTCCAATTCCTCAAGCAAGTCTCGAAGAAGGGCTGCATCAGTTTCCGAGACTTCTAGTACCTCTAAATCATCCATGACATAATCTGAGGCCATTATATAATTGATTGAAGAGGAAATTATAAGCTTTTAAGCATACAGGAAAAACAATAGATACAGTAAAAAGGAAGTTCATGAAATAACTAGGAAGCGATGTGCAGCCTAAAACATGTGCGCGTGGACTTGTATATTGTGATAGAGTTGTGCCGTAAAGTAGCTACGCGTATCATTGGCCACTTCAGGGGATAATATACATAAATATTATTGATTTATTTATATTTTTTTTATATGGACAATATCGTGATTTTGATGATCTTGAAAATAACAGGTACCTAATCGTGCTGAAATTAGTACAAACAAAGATGGGGACCGTGAAAATATGAGATAAAGCTTTTTGTAAGAAAGGATTAGAACATTCTACTTACCCAATACCACACGGCATTGCATGGCTAAAATGAAGAAAGTCCCAAATATATAGCATACTAAATCCTTGCCCCACGTAGCCAAATAGTTTATCTTTTCAGCCAGAGAAATAAAAGGATATGGATCAGCTGAGTTTTTGGTGGTATCTCATCACTTTTGTCAAAAGTTGAGGAGGATAAAGTGGATTATGAACAAAGGATGTGGGCAAAGCGGCATGGTTCAATGTGCTTTGGTCATTGTCAGTAATACGTCTAGCCCATGTGACTCGTGCACATGTTTACATGCTGTTTTAGGTACACCAAGAGATCTTAATTTTAATGGGGGACTCGTTATCGACCGTACATGAATTGCGCTTATAAAAGTCAAAAAGTTTGCCTTGTGTACAGAACAAGGGAAAATAGTTTTTCAGTTTTTAAAAATAAACATTATCCTAAAGAAATTGTTCTCTGAAAACAAAAGGTTTTTGGGTTATTTTTTTAGGAACAATTTTTAAAAATAAAGATACAAAAATTACAAAATTCAAGAAACATATTTTTATTCCTGAGTGTTTTCTCAAGTACAATTACTAGCATAAAACAAATTTTATATACAAGTTTATACACGCAGAAATAAGAGAGAAGAAGAGGATTAGATTATCATTAATTAATAATAAAAAAAATATCTTAAACTTTAACAATGTTTAGTAAATAAACCATTTAAATTAAAATAAAATTTATTTTTATATGAAATAACGTGCAGAGAGTACGAAAAACAAAAACGAAAAGAAAAAGAAAAACAAGAACGAGAACAAGAAGAAGCAGAAGGAAGAGGCAACATTAGAAATTCAAGTTTTTTAAAATAACTATTATCCTAAAGAAAATATATTGTTCTCTGAAAACAAAAGAAGGTTTTTGGGTTTTTTTTTAAGAACAATTTTTAAAAATAAAGAGGTAGAAAATAGAAAATTCAAAAAAATAATTTTTTTTTATTCTGAATGTTTTCTCGAGAACAATTACTAGCTAAAACAAATTTTATTCAAGGTTATACATACACAAGGTCCAAGATAAATACTAGATTTACAATCCGAATTTAAAGGTCAAAGCACACTTTTTTTTTTTATAATATCATAATAATTTTTATCTTTATCTTTTCTTAAGAAAAAATTAGGCAAATGTCATGTTTTGCCAAGTGGCCAAACTTTTATCAAGAAATGAGCCTTTTTGTAGTGGTGAGAAAATGACAAACTGGTTTACCATTTATTTACTAATGATGTATTAACAAGTAATATATTGATTGAAATTAGTTAATCAATATTTGAAATTATTTAATCAATATTAAATTATCACCAAGTTAATCAGTGATGATAACCTAAAGTCAATCATTAATACGTCATCAAGTTAACAAGTGACAAACTAAAGTTAATAAAAAAACATCACACTCCTAATTTTGCAAAACCCAGGCCACTTACTTAAAAAAGACCTAAAAATACCGATCATGTACCCCAAAATCCATATTTTAATACAATATTTCCCTAGAGCTAAGTGCCAATAAACACATACACCCACACATATCCTTGTCTAAATGATCAAGCATATGACAGTACAAGTAAACAAACTTGGCCCGTGCATGCGTGTTGATACTACTATAACTGGGGTTTTTCAATGGAAACAGTACTATAATAGGCTCATCTATGTGTGCATGTCCCTAAGAGTATGACTTCTAGATATATTGTTTTATCTCTATTATATATACACAAAAAGTCCAAAAAAGAACTTTCACGGACTTCTTGGGGGGTAAAATAAGGGAAAAAGAAAAAGAAAAAGAAAGAAAAGGGCACTATAGCTTGATATCCCTTTCAAATGCCTGATCAACTACTGTGTGGCGTACAATGAATAGTGATGGTGCAGTACCAGATAAGCTGTCAAAATTGTTTAGGTGCTTCTAACCATATCCTTTATGAGTGGATGTCTTATTCCCTATTTCCCACTTGTTTTTGTGTCCCTCTAAGCTTCATCCTTAGTTGAAGCTTAGCTTATTCTTGGGTTTTCATATATAGATTCAAGACGATTACTAGGCGTATGCTTGTTGTGTGTGGGCAGAGAGAAGGACATAAAGTGTTCAGCTACACACACACACACACAGAGACACACACATATATCTAGTGATCCCAAGTTTTAACCTCTACATACGGCTTTATATATTCTTGCTACCTCCTCAATTATCATTTTACTAGTACGTTAAACTCTTCAAGTAAATTAGTTCCAATAATACGTCAATACAATCAATTCTTTTTACCTTTCAAAAAAGGAAAAGAATCAATTTATTTTAAGTTCTTCAAGGAATATAGTGAATCTTTTAACTGAGGAAAGGCTTTATTTGATTAAGAGGAAAAAAAGCTAGCAGCCATGTGTCCTGATTAAAGGTCAAAACGGCCTAGCTAAGTAGGTTGGTATGTGCTTGACACGTTAAAAAGTAGGCATGACACGCACAAATAAATGATGACAAATGATTACTAAAATGGTCCAATCAAACATGTTTGTTAAATATTGATGTGAATTTTAGGCAAGATATATATTAAGGGTACGACATGCTAAGGGCATGATACAAGCACAAGCACATGCATGATAAGCAACATGACAATAACATGGCACTTTCCCCCCCTTATTTTGCACTTCTTATAATTTTCTTATGAAACTTATAATGTAATATATTTTTTTAACACGATTTTATCGCACGTAAATTTTAATGTATTGATTTTTCTTGTTTACTTGTGATTTGTTATGGGCACATCTAATGGGCATGTTTAGAGCACGGAAAAAAAAAGGGCCACGAAAAGGGCTTGATCCAATATAATCTTAACTAGATACGTCCCAGCACGTCATAATAAATAAATGGGCCACCTCAGGTACAAAACAAGGCACATATAGACCTAATTTAAATTAGTTGGTGTAACACCCACCGTTTTCTTTAACTGATGTTATGTAACGTTTGACAATTTTATACGTCACATGAATGAAATTATGACTTAGATGCTTATCTTGTGTGAAAAATTCTAGTATAATATTTGTGATTATGAATTTACTATGAGCTAACAACTTTATTTGCAGTAGATGGACTAAGGAATTTTAACGACATAAAGTGCCTAATAAATGATTATTACGATTTCTCGTTTGAAAAATGTTTTGTTTTGGTGATTTACTTGGATTTTTTTATCTAAATATTTCTGTCTTTTGAATTTTTAGGAGATTTAATTTTAATTTTTAGAGGTTATTTCACTTTACAAATCATTTTGGTCAAGTTTGGAAAAAGTTTCAACATTTTCAGATTTTTCTGAAAAAAAAAAACTCCCAAAACAACATGTCGTTTTGGGAGTGCCACCCAAAAACGACATGTCGTTTTTGGGGGGCTGAGAGCCAAAAAAAAAAAAAAAAGGACCAAACGACTCGTTTGGTCCATCATCTATCTCACGACGAGCTCATTGCAAAGGCCACCATTTGATTCCAAATCAAGTTTTAATCGATTTGCTTCAACATTACACGTCCCAAACCTCTTTTCAACTGATATAAACCATCATTTGAGTGATTAGAGATTATTTTTTTCTAAGAACGCGTGAGCACCATTCCTTCGCCATTCCATGACCAGTGCACGGCTGTCATTCCCCACCACCTTATCTTTTATTCCATTCCTTATTTTGAGCCAAGAATAATGCTAGACAACATTATAGTACCCACCAAAAGCAAGAAAACAATCATTTTCTTTCCTCCCATACCTCCACCAACGTCTCTACCATTCTTTCTCTCCAACAAATACTTGAACGCGTGCTCCTCACCACTCCATGTGCCCTCTTATTTTGGCTTCATTCTTCTTTTACAGTAGGGCCATATCATAGACCACAAGTTCTTCAATATTTGCTCTTCCTCTCTTCCTTTCTTTCACTCAATTTTCTCTCATTTTCTCACAGCCAATCTGAGACACACACGGGCGCACCTCCGGCCAAGTCATGCCACCCTTCACATGCCTCTAAATGTTCACTCTCAATACTCTCATGGACTTTCAAGTTAAGCACAAAGCATTCTTTGAAAGTAGGACGCCAAACGGACGAGTTACGGTATGTTTCGTCGAAACCGTCGATGAGCCGAGACGGAGATTTTGACCACGTTTTGAGGTTGGTTTTCTACCTATTTTTATACCAAATTTTTACTATGATATTATGATATTTTTTGGGAATAATCTTATGTGATTTAATGTTTGATTTTGTTTAAGAAACAAAATTTTTACGAATAATTATTTTTAATCACGTTTTTAGGTGAAAACCTATACTTCGGGATTTTTCTGGGAAGAATCGACATGAGATTTTAAGAAAATTTCTTTTAGGTATTGTATATCTATATGTTAGGCATCTCCATAAAAATTTCAGGTTCATATGAGATATTTTCGATTTGTTTAAAAATTTATACTAAATGCTGTTCTTATGATCTCTTAAACGGCCTTTAAATGTGATGATTTGTTTGATGGTGTTATAGGATGTGTTTAATGGTAGATAAATTTTTGAATACTCATTTATATGTCCAGTTTATGATTGCAAATTTTCAGTTGCATGCGAATGTTAGAATTGGAGAAATAAATCATAGAGTAAATACAACTCATCGTTTCGGTAATTTTACTGTAACGTTTTTGTAAAATTTGGCATAGTTGAAAAATACTTAAAATGATTCAAATATAATGAAAATTTTTCTGGTAATTGGGGATGTTAAGAATGCAATGCTAAAATTTGAGATCAATTGGAATTTTGTATGATTTTATAAAATTCATTGATTGTTGATTCCTCGTATTTCGTTCATAGTGGCAGATTATTGTTGTGATATCTAAAATGTAAGAAAAATACTTATACTTGCTCAAACTTGATGAAATTAATTCTGGAGGTAGGTCTATCTGTCTATTATGTCCTATAAAAATTTCAATGTCATTGGAATTTTGATGATATTTCTAAAATTTGTTGATTGTCACTTCCTAAACCTAAATTCTAGCAACAGAGGTATGAATTACAGTATGCAAAAGAGCATCTTAAATTAGATCAATTGTGAAGAAATTAAATCTATGATTCTTATGGATGTTGGGAATATGTGGTAAAAATTTCAAGTGATTTTAAATTTTATGTGATTTTTAAAAATTCATAGATTACGGGCTATTTAGGTTACTCATCCAGAAAGCAAGTTGTGTATTTAAAAATATAAAAATGGCACTTGGTCGAATCTGAATGTCATGAGAGTTTTTCTAGTCATAGATATGTATGTAGGAACATTGTGTAAAAATTTGACAGCCATTGTAATTTTCTATGATTTTATAAAAATCAAAGAGTGTTGGCTATCGGGTTGAGATTATGCACTTATCTTAATTGTGATAATATGATAAATTAGTTTAATTGATCAAGTATGGAATTGCTTGTTATAATGATATTGAATATAATATTTTGAGTATGTTCTTATACCAAGAATATTTCTTTTGTTACCATGTTATAAAATTAAAGAAGTTTGAAGCACTTGAGTCGTTGGAAATAGAAAGGAAACCATCCACTTGCAAGAGGTTGAGTAAGAATTTTTACAACTCAGATAAGTACATTCTCACTTGCAATATGATTAGGAATTGTGAAAAGTTTTGAGAAATATTATGTTTTATTATGTTATTAATGTTTACGCATTACTCATTCAAAAGACTCCTTTTACCATGGCTATGAAGAATGTCTTTTTATGGATGTTTACATCATTGTTTCATGATGCATATGACGTTTAAAATATATATATATATATATATATATACATGTATATGTATCACCTAATTAAGGCGTTGTACACCCAATGATGATGATGATGATGATGATGATAATGATGTTTGTCTCGCAAGGTGGACTTGTCACGTTTGGTTTGGGATTAGCTACCCTTTTTCTCTCATGATGGTGCGCCCTAATGGTGCTAATGGTGCAACGCCAGGGCCCTAAAGAATAAAATAAATATTTTTAATATGGACAAAGGAAAAAAGGAAAGATATGTTGTTACAAAACGTGCTATATGCACTATGATGACTATTTCAAAGATGTAATGATTCATGCTATGGTTAAGGTTGTGGCACTATTTTGTCAGATTACATAATGTAGTTACTTAGCTTAACGCTTACATAAGTTAATCATGTTGCAGATAAGGGGTAAGACTATAGCTCTTGATGGAGGATAGACAGATAGATGTGTGTGCAAGGATGGTGTTGTTGGATTACAGAATTACGACATGAAATAGAACGTTAATAATGCTAAATTTAGATTTAATTCCGCACATTATGAGATATTTTCATGGACTTGGGTTTGTAATAATTTATAGGCTATAATTTGTTTTTATGTTTCATATTTATTATGTTAAATTAACTATTTTTGCAGGTAGTCAGTCAGCCAAATACCTTGGGTATTTCGTCGGGCTAATCGAGGAGGAAAACATTTTAGGGTAAGTAAGTATTGCTGTTATTTGAAAGATGCGATCCTAAATAGTACTGGTAATTCATATTTAGAAATAATTCAATTGTTTAATAAAATAATTCAAAATTTTAAATCCACATGTTCACATAGTTATGTTAAATAAAAAAAATTTACACCAAAAATCCTAGGTTAATAATTAAACAATACTTACAACATTAGGTTTTGCCATCAAATAATTATGAGACAATGACGAAAGTTAACAGTTCATGTGATATCCGTAAGGGGGCATTATAGTTGGGCTAAGTTTGATTAGTCCATTTGACATCTGTAATCTTGATCATTCTTGGGCGACATTAATTTCTTGGCACCATCATATAATTGATTGAAGAGGAAAACTTTTAATTAAGTAGAAATTTTTTGTAAATAGTATTTTTACAAAACTAATTGTAAGTAAATAGTATGTTTGTCATAAATAGCAAATTTATTAGGTAAAGGAAAAATTTACTAGGTAAAAAACTTATGTACTACAACTAAAAAAAATTTACCAAGTAAATTTTCTATTTATTGCTATTTACTATAAACATTTTCAAAACTTGTTATTTACTTCAATTGCTTATAGTAAAAATGCTACTCGCTTAAATCTTGCTTAATTAAGCATATAAGAAGAACACAAATAGAGAAATTCAAGGAAAGTGTCATTAATTGCATGAGTTACGTTTATCCTATAAGTAAATTTGGTGTTTTAATTTTTCTCTTGACTTTTTACCCTTCTTTACCCTACTTAAAATGATCTCATTGCCCTGGTTGATGTTATCATTTCTTCTAATCCTAACTTAAACACTAGTGTTTTATTTTTCACGTATCTCTCCCTCTTTCTATCTATTTATCTATTTAGAAATGACATTATCAATCGCGTAGACATCAAACTCCCTACTATTAGGGAAAACACCGCTATTAATAATTTTGACTTTATTTATTTTTATATTAGGAAAATGTCTTGATTTATTTATTTTATATTAGGAAAATGTCTTGATTTTAGTATTGAGTAATGTACTAGTTTATGTATCTTGTAATATAGAGCCTAACTCAAAGTGCTCCTTACCAGTTAATTCTTTCTCTTTGTTCCTAGTCCGTAGAAGTAGACACTAAGCCGAACCACATAAAATCATCATCTTCTCTTCTATCTTTTATTTCTTAATAAACTTTCTATATGGTATGAGAGCTTCATATTCTAACGAGTCCTTGATCCTTTATGACCAATGCCTCTATTTTCTCTCTCCTTTTTTTTTAATTAAGATTATGAGCCTCCAAACCCTATGCCAAGAGCCTCCAAACCTCCAAGTATTGCACTTCCAATCAACAAGATGTGTTCCTCCCTCTCCCAAGGTTGTGCGTTTCCAATCCTCTATACTTTGTGCCTTTAATAGTGACCTTGCACTCTTCTCCTCACCTTTTCATCAGTTTTCTGAGCCCCTTATACGTCGACGATTCACATCCCTTTGTAGTGCTTGTGCACCCTTTATAGTTTTTGTACTTATACAATTATTTTCCTTTGTCTTATTTTCTCACTAAAGAAAAAACAAAAACAAACTAAAGAAAAAGGCAAAGAAAAACTAGAAAAAATTCTAACAAAATTGGAATATCCTATTAGAGCTCTATCTTGCGAAGGCATATTAAGGAAAGCATTTGTATTAATAGTTTTGACTTTATTTGTATTTATTTTTACATTATAAAATGTTTTTATTTTAGTTTCAAGTAATTTTTCCATTTTTATGTCTTATAATATGTATTTATATACTCTTTACTAGTGCATTTCCTTTTTTTTGTTCCTAGTCTGAATATGTAGGCACCATCCTAAACCACATTAAATCTTCATCTTCTCTTCTACCTTTTATTTTCTTATTTAATTGTCTATACTTGCAATTAAAATGATACAAATTTGCTCTTGTTGCGGTATGATGTGAGCTCCCTATTGAGAACAACTCTACTCTCCATCTTAACTTGTCAAAAGTCAAAGAGGTTTCTTTCTCTGATCTTTAACTCTAACCTAATCTTTATTTTTTCTTCAAATTTTTCCTAAATTATGACTTTTTCTTTATTTATATTTGTGTGTATATATTGATGCAATAGTATTGAGAAAAAAAAAAAAGGATTTTACAAGAGCTCTTTATGAGAATGCCACAAATTTAAGTCAGATTCACTTATGCTACAAAAAAGTTTCTACTGAGAATGTCACATTCACAACATCAAACTATATTTGGAATACTATGGCCCCGTTTGTTTTTGTTCTCAAAAGTTTTAAAAATGTTTTCGTACGTTTTATCGAGGCAAAAATTTTAAAAACACACTCAACACAATTCTCAAAAAATTTTCATTTTCTAAAACAAAAATATTTTCACTTATTTTAAAAAAAATACCAAAGGGCCCCTAAATGTCCGTTTGGTAAATGAATTTGAATTAATGATTTGATTTAAGTTAGTATGATTAGAATTAGGATTTGGGTTAGTGATTTGAATTGTTATTCGAATTGAAGTTTGGATGTGTATTTGATTTTTAATCTAAGTATAAAATAAAATTAGAATTTGTATTTAGAGAGGTAGTGAAAATAATTTTTGATTTATCAACAAATCTAATAAAATCTTAATATTAATAATCTTAAAAAATATGCAATATGGATCTTAATTTACTCCTCTCTTCACTAGGAACATAATGATAAAAGAATCATCTCAATTGGATATTAAATGAAGAAGTTATGATTTTTTTCCTTAAATGTAGGAGAGATAATTTTAGTTTTTACTATAGCAGAGATATCTGAGTATCAAAAGTTTAGAGGAGAGTCAAAAATCTAAAAATTTAGATTCTTGATACTCAAAAGATTCAGATTTTGGGGGAAACAAATACGTATTTAAAAAATTCTTGATACTTGAATCCAAATTTGAGTCTAAACAATCTAAAGAGTTCTCAAAATAAATGGGCCCTAAATATACCCTTAAGATACTAGGCAGTATCTGGTATTTGGTATCCATTATGGTTACTAATCGATATCGAATATATCGCAGCTACCTCTTAGTATCCAGTTTAGTTACCAACCCGTATCTGTTGAAAATCATCATTTCTTATGGTAGTGGCCATGGAATACTTGAAAAATATACAAAAAATTCACTAAAGTTACTAAAAAATCCAAAAAAAATACAAAAACCATAAAAATCGCATATTAGAACAAAATCAACACAATAAACTAACAAAATCTACAAATCTACAAAGAAAAAAAGAAAAAGTTCATCATGGATTTGAAACTGCACTGGGGAGATCTCTTCGGCACCTTCGCATGGCCATTGTGGTGGGAAAAGAGATGACTTCCACATGTGCGGGGGAGATCTCACCCGTGATCTACAAATCTTGAATCTGGAATTGATCTAGTGAAAGAATGAAAATTACAAAGAGAAAAATTGCAGAGAGAACTGGAAGAAAGGAAAGGATTCTTATTTCACCAGCAAATTGAAGTTCACGTTACAATGCCCTTCTCTTTTCTTATATCAGATTTCAAGTCAAAAATTAAGTAATAATAAAAAAACCAATTCTAAACTAATTTATGCACATCATCAATCTGGCTCAACAATGTAACTAACTATATAACTAATTTTAAAACTCCCCTTAAGATGGATTGTAGATATCTTTTATAGTCATCTTGAAGAAAAGTGAAAATAAAGTAGATGCTGGTAATGGTTTAGTATAGAGATCAGCAAGTTGGTGTTGAGAATGAATTGGTAAAAGCTTAATAAACCCATCAGCAACTTTATCTCGTACAAAGTGACAATCAATTTCAATGTACTTAATACGTTCATGAAATGTAGGATTAGAAGCAATATGAATTATAGCTTGATTATCACAAAAGAGAAGTGCAGGAGATGAAGAATCAATGGAAAAATCCTTCAGTAACTGTTGTAATCATACTAATTCACTAGTTATGGCTACTAAAGTACAATATTTAGCTTCAACTAATGAACGGGATATGGTAGACTATTTCTTTGCTTTCCATGAGGCTAAGGAGTCTACTAAAAGCACATAGAACCCCGAGGTTGATATGCTAGAGTCAGGACAAAATCCCCAGTCCACATCAGCAAAAGCTTTGAGCTGCAAGGATGAAGATGTAGAGAAAAACAATCCTTGCCCAGGATGAGTTTTCAAATAACGTAAGCGATGATAAGCTGCATGTAGGTAAGGAATTTGAAGATTAGACACAAACTGACTTAACTTGTGTACTACATCAGAGATATCTGGTCTTGAAAGAGTGAGATACAAAAGATGTCTAATCAGCCTTCGATACTGTGAAACATCTTTCAAAGGAACAATATTTGAGCCTGACAATTTAATATTGGGATCCATAAGCATAGTAAGAGGTTTGGAGGCTAACAGACTAGCATCTTCAAGAAGCTACGAAGTGTAGTGCCTCTGTGAAAGCACTATGCCTTTACTCGAGCGAGCTATCTTAAGCCCCAGGAAATATTTCAATTTCCCTTAGTCTTTGAGTTTAAACTAATTGAGTTTAAACTAACTATGGAGAAAAGTCTTAAGAGACTTAATGACTTCAATAGATGGCCCTGTGATGAAAATATCATCAACATAGACCAACAATGCTACAAAAGTAGAACCAGAACCCTTAGTGAAAAGAGAATAATTTGACTTTGATTGAACAAAGCCAAATTGAAGAATTGAATTAGCAAACTTGGTGTTCCATTGTCTTGATGCTTGTTTTAGTCCATATATGGACTTATGCAGTTTGCATGCCAACTTTCCATTTAGTGGAGAGGACTCATTCTTATGCTATAGCCAAGAGAGGGGGATCCATGTAACCTTCCACAAAAAAGTCTCCATTTAAAAATGCATTATTGACATCCATTTGCATAAGGTTCCAAGACTGACTAGCAGCCAAAGCAAGCAGGACTTTAACTATAATAAGTTTAGCCATTGGAGAAAAAGTATCAAGGAAAACCACTCCCTATTGTTGAGTGTATGTCTTTGCAACAAGATGAGCTTTGCGTTGATTGATAGAACCATCAGACTATTGTGTGTGTCTCAGAAGGCAAAGAGGCCATAGACCATGTGTTGTGGGACTCCATAGCCTCTAGCTCAGCTTGCATAGGTGTTCTCCATTTAAGATATTTAATAGCTTGATGGTAGAATTGTGGGTCGAAATGAGAAGATATTGTCAAGGTAAAGGCCTTACGAGAATGAGATAGAGAATTGTAAGCAACATAGTTGGAATATGGATATTTATGAGTGGAGGGGGTAATATTTGAGTGGTGGGATAGAAGATTACAATGATAGTCTTGTAAGTAAGAGGGAGGCTTTATAGTATGTAAAGATTTTCTGAAAGTAAGAATGGTGGGTGTTTGATGAGAATTATGTAGGATGGGCTGATTAGTGTGAGGAGTGGTGGAATTAGGAGGATTAGGATAAGTTGGTTTAAGTGATGAATTAGGAAGGACCAAATTAGGAAAATGATCTACTAGAGATTCTTGTGTAGTAACAGAATGAAATGGAAAGATATTTTCATGAAAAACAACCCTTGAAACAAACACTTGTTCAGACTGAATATCAAGTAACTTGTACACTTTAACACTTGATGGATATCTAAGGAGCACACATAAACGAGCCCAAGGCTGGAACTTAGTTCTGTGAGCTTGAAGAGTAGAGTTAAAGGCGAAACAGCCAAAGACTCGAAATATAGAGTAATCAGCTGGAATCATATAAAGGACTTCATAAGGAGTCCTATTTTGAAGTAGTGGAGAAGGAGTATGGTTAAGCAAGTAAGTGGTAGTGAGTATGCATTCAGTCCAATATTGAATGGGAATACATGATTGGAAATATAAGGCTCGTGCCACATTCAACAAATGCTGATGCTTTTGTTCCATAATAGAATTCTGTTAAGGGGTTCCTATGCATGAAAATTGATGCAAAACACCCTTGTGATTACAGAAATAAATGAATGCTAACTCTTTAGCATTACAAACCTGAACTACTTGATTTTCTCATCAAATTAAGTCTTAATCAAATTGAAATATCTAGGAAGTACATGAGTCACATTTGACTTGTTTTTGAGTGAGAAAACCCAAGTGAATCTGGTGTAATCATCAACCAAAGTAAGAAAGTACCTATGACTTGTATGAGTTGTTGCATGATATGGCCCCTAAATGTCACGATAGACTAAATCAAAAGATGAAGTAGACATATTATTGTTTGATACAAATGATAAACATCGCTATTTAGCTAAAGGGTAGATAAAGCATGGATCTGAATGGTTAGATTTTAAATGTCCAAGATTCAATTGAGGCTTTAAGAGTTCCAGCCTTTTTGTAGATAAGTGACCAAGTCTGTTACGCCATATATGATGTGTAACTGAAGCTAAGTTTGCTGCAACTAGAAATTCTAAGTTCAAGGAGTTGGAATCAAGGACATATAAATTTGCCATCCTATTACCCTTGCTAATCATCATCTAATTGCTGGCTTCCTGGATCATGAAATGATCAGCAAAGAAACTGACTGTAAGCTGAGATATAGATGTAAGTGCACTAACTGAGAGCAAACTGAACTTGAATTGAGGAACATATAATATATCCTTGAGTTTAACTCCATATCTCCACTATAATGAGCATCAATATCATATGATTGGGCAAAGTGACAGTAGAATTATCTATGGGTCTTAAGGATATAAACACAAGTACATCACAACATACATGTCTAGAAGCATTAGAATCTATTATCTAAAATCTTGGGGAAGAAAGAATTGGACTCAAAGAGATGGAAAAATAGGTACTTACTGGGTAAGAAGCACTTGCTAAATCTTGCTGATCTTTGGGTATGGCAGAAGTAGCAAGATGATTGGAGAGCATTGCCATCAACTGTTGGCATTGATTGTTACTGAGATTTTGGAAAAACTCTCTAGTATGTCCAGCATTCTTTTTACTTGTTTCTTGAGGTAACCTGATTAATAGAGACTTGATCATTTCTTTGTCTTTGTTTGAACCCTGAAGGATAGCCATGGAGTTTATAGCACTTTTCGACAGTATGTCCATGGTAATTGCAGTGATTACAAAATGGCCTGTCCTTTCTGGATTCTTGTTGCCTGCATTTAATCCTTGAACATCCTGATTTCCTCTAAAACGCCTTGAAATGTCATTCTTGACAGCAAAAGCCATGCTATTATTAGAAGTATCATTATGGATAGAAACACTAATTTTCCTATATATGATATTCTTCTTGTGAGACCAGAGAGAAAACTTTATTAATAAGAGGCGAAGGATCCATTAACAAAATTTGACCATGTACTTGAGCAAATGAATCATTTAGTCCCATAAGAAATGCCATGATGTATTCATCTGATAATATGCATTAAGATCTTTAACTTTACCACATATGCATTTTCCATAAGAATACAAAGCGTAAATCTACTTAATTCCTCCCACAGAGTTTTTAATTTCATAAAGTAAACACTAATAGATTTCTGCTCTTGATTATGATTCATATCTCACAGCATAATTGAAAGATTCTAGGTCCATTGCTTTGTTGGAACCTATCATTAAGATCAATCTAAATCTCTCGAGCGGATTTAGAGAAAATGACATTAGCACAAATTCCCTTGGAAATAGAGTTTAGAATCCAAGAAATTACAAATTTTATTATTTTTAATCCAAGAATTGAGAAGTATCAAGTCATTACCTTTTGGTCTTTCTATAGATCCATCGATGAATCCAAGCTTGTTCTTGATAGACGAAACAACTGTCATTGCTTTGCTCCAAGAGGCTAGTTATCTCCTGACAGTTGCTATGAAATGAGGACAAGCCTTAGGCTATTAAAGTGCTATAGGAAGTAGGGAATGCTCAAATCATCTATGGTACTTTTGCCAATGGAGATGACAGAATCACCAGGACTAGGAGTTGCCATGGATACTCAAAACAATCAGTTGAGAAGTTGACTCAAGAATGAAGAATCAATCACAAAGAACGATCAGCAAAGCGATGGAATTGATCCAGTAAAAGAATGAGATAAATTGAAGAGAGAAAAATTGTAGAGAGAACTGCAAGAAAGGAAAGGATTCTTATTTCACCAGCAAATTGAAGTTCATGTTTTCAATGCCATTCTCTGTTTCTTATATCAGATTACAAGTCAATAATTAAGGTATAATAGAAAAACCAATTCTAAACTAATTTGTATCTATCATCAATCCAGCTCAGTAATGTAACTAACTATATAACTAATTCTAAAAACAAATGGTGATCTCTTCTACACGGCTAATGCAAAGGAGAGATCAGAAGTTCGACAACACATGCGACTTCAACTTGACAAGGTGATGATGGCTGTAGTAAGGAAAAGCTTAGATGTGCATCAAGACAGTGATATAACTAAGTCTCGCAGAGAAAGCTCAGATGACGAAACTAGATCTCTTTCTTGTGATGGCTATAAACGTAGTAAAGCCAAAATAGCGTCACCATCAGAACATGTCGTTGACGAGATAGGCTGTACATGACGAAGAGCAATGCATATCTACTTCTCTCAATGATAGAGAGAGATGGAGGCAGAAGAGAGAGGGTGTAAGGGGGGAGGGGAGAGAGAGAGAGAGAGAGATAGAGAGACACGTAGAAAAAGGAGAGCGTGAATGATAGGGAAAAAACGCTAATCAGTAACAGACCTAATGTATTTAGGGGCATATATGCCTTTTCACTTAGAAGTTTGTATTGTCACATGGCAAAAAAACAGAAAGCATTTCTCTCAATTGTAGAAACAAATCTCCACTTGTTTGTAGTGGTATGCATAATAAATACTTTATTTTACAAGCTTAACCTAGTGGGAGGGTTTCAAAATCCATCTAAGGGAACCCCACAAAGGGAAAATTTTCAAATTGGAGAAATAACACTCGAATTTTGTATTGAATATAAATTTAGATCTCTTTAATAAAATAGCTAATGTGACTGGTTGTAATTTTTTAACAAAACGCTAAGAAAACTTGATAAAACAAACAACATCCTAAGCAAATATGATAACTAATAAGAAAGGAAAGTTAAAATATAAAAATGACTCTTAAAGCTAAATTCTCCAATTTCATATATATATATATATATATATATATATATATATATATATAGATACTCTACTTCTATCCATCTAGATGGAAGTTTCATCCAAGATTTTAAGTATATTTAAGTAGACTAATGTGATTTTCTTATAGGTAATTAGTCTAGGTGGCATTGTTAGGGGAGTAAGTTAAGATAAATAATCCCCATGCAATCTGCTAGTACTGGTTTCCATGTTGGTTGACTTGGAAAAGGTACAATTATATATGCATGTTGTGGGCATTTGTGGCAAAGAAACGTATGGATTGTCTTGTTGAAATGACCACGTAACTTGGGAATGGACAATGTAACATGCATTGATATGATACGAAACTTATCATACAAAATGGTTTAAAAATGAATTTTTTATTCTGGTTATGTATGTGTATTCTTGTCAATTAGCATTTTAGGATAGATGGGTGATAATGAAGACACTGTTGGGTTTTGTTGGATTTTGTGATTCAAATAAGCAGTGGAAAATTAAAATTAATTCCCACAAACCTCTCACAGGATGCATGCAATTCGATTAGATTGATAAGAAAGTCATAGAATTTTACTAGGATGACAAAAGGGGCAAGATTGTTGGAAGGAAGAGAGCAGCTTCACTCTGGTGATACCCTAACTTGAGCTTTTCGTATTTAGGATTGGATTCAGACGTTGTTACTTAGAGCAACGCCCTCTGTAGGTATCCACATGAACAGACTCTCTCAAAAAACTGAATTCGTGTGCTAGCACCCTCTCCTTATGCTAAATGGCTCTCTCTAATTTTAGGGTTTTTGATGTTTTTGCCTTTTAGAATAAAAGAATGCCTTTTCTCTTCTAATTCGGCCAAAAACCCCAAAACAGATATATATATATATATATTGATTTTGAGAAAGAGTCAGATTTTAACTAGGATAAGCTGTAATTTAAATATGATTTATATAATCTAGACAATGTTAGATTTAATGAACCTAAACATATCTAGTACATTGAATTTGGATATTATTAGGTTCATTGAAACTAGACACAGTAAAACCAAAATTCGTTTTTGGTCTATTCTAAGTGTGCGACTCTATAGGTTCACATAATGTTGGTAATGGGCTTGAAATTATGTTTCTAGCCAACAATCATAAGTCGCCTCTAGCAAGACATTATGATTACCTAAGTTATGCGATATGCGAATGTTAATAATCCAACATAGCCTAATATACAATAAGTATTAAAGTCCTTTTGTCACTAGATACCTTGATTGAACATAAGGCATGGTTTATGTCATCCTTATACTATTCAATCTGTAACGCCCCCTTTTTGGACGTCACAGATATCGTTACATTCATTTGTTAAATCTGAAGCAAACTATTGTAATTGATAACATGTAATTGTAATCATAGTTTGGAAAAGCATTCCCAGGATCTTTGCATACATTTTTTTTTTTTTATAGAATACAGAAATATACAAATACTATTTATAAGAAATCATAATCTTTCTTAATT